>NJDC01003205.1:56652-76168 GCA_002245475.1 Calephelis virginiensis
CTCAGTTAAAAGCAACCTGAATTATTTAAGCGCAGTAAAAGTGCAAAAAAACGGACTCCAGTTATTTCCTTAACACGTCACGATTTGGTTATACTTTTTAACCGGCTTTGCAAAAAAAAAAATGGAGTTTGTTGGTGTCAGCTATTATTTTTTAAGCTACTGCATAGTTTTTACCTCGGCCTTTGAGCGCGCTGACCAAATCAAGAAATTCCATAACGACAATAAAACCTAATACGTCGTCTAACGTCATTTCAGTTCGGCAGACTTGTGCTTGTGCAAGTGTGTGAATAAACATTTGCGCGTAGACTGTAAGAGCGACGCTCGCAGGGATCGAGACAATCTGCTCAGAAATCGAAAGAATAAATAAGCAGCTGTTTGTGAGAAAGTATATAAGTATATGGGTATCATCATCTATATACAACGGTGAATAGCATTTGTAATTTCATTTTGGTTGTAAAATAATTTATACAGGTTTATTGATAGTTGGACCGGATCCTTTTAAGGGATTGTAGGGGAGGTCATTTGCTACCATTTTGACTCCGGTATTGTGTATTCGAAAGTGGACCAGTTTTGAGATAAATGTTTTTTTTAGAAAAAATGATTTTTCCTAAAAAAATCGATAAGTGATGCTCAGATTTTAATTTTTGATCACAGTTTTAGGAAGGCAACGTATTGCATTTGTTAATTAAAAACAATAAAATCGCAGCAATAGTTTTTGTTTTTGAAAATATTGATTTTCAAATGTATTTTTTTTTTCTTAACCACAAAAGGGATTCTTATATACATACCTATATATATATACCAATTGCTAATACTCGGGAACGACAGAATCGACTTGGCTAGTTTTTTTTTTAAATTATTTGTTTAAGTCAGAGAAGGTTTAAACCTGAAGGTTGACCTGTCAAATGTTTCCCTACATTAAGGATTTCGAGTCAGGTATTTGATCACTTTTTACTAAATGTTATATATCTGTATCTTCACGCCCATACCCTCGAAGGAGTATGCAGAGGTACAACTAGGTCACCCATGACAGCTGAAGACACTAAGTTCCATATTGTGATAGGTAGCAAGCCTATCGCCATCCGGGCACTTATACAATCCCGGGCAACGTTAGTTTTATTAGGAAATTGAAAATGCATTATGTACATTTTCTGATTTGTATTTTTATGTTGCCCGGGACCTCAAGAAATCATGTCCGATGCTGGACCACTAGATCATAGAGGCGATATATCTCGGTAATTTTTAAAACACATATACCTGTTTAAGACAATGAAAAAAATTGGGACAATCTGTAACATGACATCTAAAAGCGCGTACTATAAACCAAATAGCTCAATTTACATTTTGCCTTTTACCCCTCTCCCACGCGAACGCCTTTAGCCTTTAATGAGCGTTATAAAAAGTATCCTTTAACTTTCCTCGAAACATAAAATAGGTACCGTGCAACCAAATTTCCTTATGATCGATTCAGTAGATTCGGCATGAATCTCTGTCATGTCACAGATAGACAGAAAGATAGATGGAAAATCTATAAATTTTTAGCTGCACCTTTTCAATCGCCTACTTACACCTATTTTTTTGCAAATATCTTCAATATAGTAAATTATTTCACCTGCATTTAATAAAACTTTGATATTAGTACTTATAAATATGTTACACCTATAAATTATGTATATCTGAAAATCACCCGTGGGATTGTTTGTGGTACCATGTTGGAATCGTGACCTACCTTTCCAAAACTAGCCACTACAATCGGTTGGTTATTGGAAGAATAATCGCGTTATAAACGTGCAGTCGAATTGATAGGTTGCTACGCCTTGGAAGTGCTGTCCTTTAAATGAAAAAATATATTAAAATAGGTTTGAAAGATACATGCGGGGGATGGTAACCTTAACGTATCACCAAGGGGGAGGGGGGTTATAAAAAAAAACTTCACGCGATTAATGGACGACCCTCTTACTGAACCATCATGTGCATTATATTATATAGATAGGTACTAATCTCATTATACAACCAACATTAAAAAAAGAATTATCTTCCGTTAGAGATTTACAGTCGATCAAATAATAAAAGACGAAGTAAGTTATTTGGCATTGTGTCATACTATCCCCAAAATAAACAGTGAATAAATCTATGAGAAAACCGCTCGGGATAACGTTCACAAAAGGCACTAGTGATTTATCAAAAAGCCTTTATATGTATCCGCAACGTCATATCACTTGTCAGGCTTTGTAGCACTGACGCGAACGTCTTATTTATTTCGAAAGTTTTTGTCTTAGAGTATACAATGACGTAGAAGGGGCTCCGGTTTGCTGTGCAAAAAGGAAACGGACGTCAGCGCATCTACGCGCCACAAAGTTTGTATCCTGGAATTTTTTAAATGAAATTAATAAGTATAGTTACACACATTTGTCTCAAAAGTGATTTTGATTAACATCGTTAGATTTCAATTTTTGATTTGTATTACTAAGATAGAAGTAGCTTATTTATGGTTGATTTGAAAATAGCCACTAGTTATTCTCTAGAAATACTATATATACCTACTTAGCAAGCCAATTTCTATCTATCAAAGTGTAACGATGAAAACAATTTAAAGCCTTGTTATCTTAATATTTCACGTACGTTTGTTATGTTTCAAGATTTTAAAAGTGTTCTAATCGACTACAATTTATTTGATTATAAACAATATGTTTCTTTTGAGATTTTTCAATTTTCATAGGAAAAATTGCTAATTTACCACAGTAATCAGAATCTAATTTATTTATAACTGAACAGCTAACTGTTGATATACTCGTATTTCTATTGTCTCCACACTTTTTTAAATTATTGGGGATAACATACAAAGTTTCGATTAAAATACTGTTACTAAAAGTACTAAATGTATCACTTATAATTTATTATTTCAGGTAGCAAGTAGCTTACGATTTCACATTTATGTTCAGACATTTTTATGGACAAAATAGAAAAGCAGATTCTTGTATCGGAAACTTTTAGGAGATGTTATATTGTTTAGATACGCTGACGATGTGATCTGTCTGTGGACAGGTTCTAAATACGAACTGAATACATTTTTATTGTACATGAATTCTCTAAACAAACATATTAAATTTACCACGGAAATAGGACAAAATATAATAAATTTTCTGAACCTTACTATTTTCTTCAACGAAAATAGGCATCAATTTACAAGTATCTTCACGCCCATATCCCCTAAGAGGTAGGCAGAGGCACAACCAGGGCACCCACGACTAGCCGAAGATACTAAGTCCCACAATGTGATAGGTGGCAAGCCTATCGCCAACGCCAAGCTTTTTTTTATTAGAAAATTTGGAAAAACCCAATTTTGTTTTTGTTGCCCGACCCGGGATTCGAACCCGGGACCTCATGCAGTCAAGTCCAACAACTGAACCGCTAGGCCACAGAGGCGATCAATCAATTTACAATATTTAGAAAAATCACGTTTTGTGATAATATCATTTCCTTAGATTCCAAATTCATTAGGATACTGTCATTGCCTCTAGATGCCCAAGATTTCACATGTGAACTACGAATCATTAAAGCTATAGCCAGTAATAATGGTTACGATCCTAAGCTCATTGATTTGTTATTGTTACAATCTTTCTTTTTCTTGCTTTTTTCTGATTATTTTTTAATTAATTAGATTTTTTTTTATTTTTGTTGTAATAAAAATAATAATTATTTAATAATTGGTAAACTTGCTTCTGAGTTCTGATCGGAAAGTTATAATAAAATTGACCGCGAGTGCTGTGTTATGGGACCGATCGATAGACCAACCGATCACATGCAGATCGGTTTAACTATCTGAAGCAAAAAGTGGCACCGTGGGCGATCCGGCAAGCCTTTATAAAGAACGTGTAAAGTGAAATAACCAGAACCTTTTATTTTGTGGCCTAAGAAATTGACTTTAAAAGAGCTTACG
The DNA here is from genome assembly GCA_002245475.1 of Calephelis virginiensis. Lineage (NCBI taxonomy): Eukaryota > Metazoa > Arthropoda > Insecta > Lepidoptera > Riodinidae > Calephelis > Calephelis virginiensis. Next base: position 60,593 of record NJDC01003205.1, read on the forward strand.
ATTCGATATCCCAAATTTTGTTCGGTAATACGTGGTTGCAAGGAGTGTTTAAAATGTACAAAGTTGATGTATTCTATCTACGTACTTTTCTCGTTCTATGTGTGGGCCATAGTTATTTGTCTTCAAAAAGGCTAAAATAGTTGTTTTTTACTTCTGAGACCGTAATTAATGAGCGGTGCATTTTCCAGGGCGATAGCCTGAGTCCAGTATGCTTTTGTCTGGCTTTAAATCGTTTTAGTATATTATTAAGGAATTTAAAACTAAGATATTGGTTGCGAAGTGGGAGTGAGACCATTTGTCGTCTTTTAAATACACCAGACTTATTGTTTATAACTCATCCGTTCAGGAGTGACATTAGAATGGAATTTGCCATTATTGTAAATGTGCGGTTATAAATGTAAAAAGACAGAAGGTCAGGAATTGCTTACAACATTAAGGGACCGTGTTTTTCAAATCTCTCTCCGAAACCGACACTAAAAATGTATCTTGGTATGCCAGAAAGTCTAAGTGTACTGGATCGGGATATCACGCGGTTGGTGGTGGATCGTTTATATGGTCGCTTGACAAGTGTTAAAACGCATTTTGTCAGGGGGTACCAAGATTGTCCAACATGGGAACCCCGAGCGTCAACTGTTGACGGCTGTATTTCGGGGTCATCCTTAGTATGGCCATGTATAGGGCACCTATCTAAGCGGACACTTTCCGCAGCGAGTCATCGTGAAGAGAACGATACGCAGTTTCCGAATGGTGTCCTGGACGGCGGTATGCGTCCTTGCTGGAGACCTACCCTTGAGAGATTCAAGTGCGCATACTTTCCGACGCATGTTTTGACGGAGTGTAGCATCTAGGTCGTTGTCGACGACATGTGCTCGGAGTCCAAGATTGTCAATGGTGGTGTTCCCCAAGGCTGTATGATTTCTCCTACTCTGCTTCTTCTGCATATCAATGAGATGTTGCAATTAGTAACACTCCTTGCTATGCAGACGACACTATTAGGGAAGCCTTATACTTTGGCCGGCATAATATATGTCGGGAACATGTCATTGAGTGCCGGAACCAACTTGTGTGTAAAATTGACAATCTTTTGAATAAAATTTCGTTTTGAGGCAAGCAAAATCTGGTGCAATACACAAGTTTGCGCTATTGAGCTCCTGTGGGAAGCTAGGACGGGCTCCTAGTGGGTTTATAAAATACTATAAAGTTATCCACGCTTACCTAGCCTCACATGGAAAGCCGGACTATAACTTACTTAAATAGGTGGTAGAGTTTCGCAGCAACTCACCCGGGATGGTACCCCGCCTTACCTATTCCTGCCGCCTTATCGTCATAACGTTATCCGGTTCGGAGGGTAAGGCAGCCGATAAACTTACTTTTGCTCGAGGCCTAACATCCCGGCCTCAGATTGGCAACGCACTAATACCACCTTTGGTGTCTTTAGGCGGCGTGAATTTCTTACCATCAGGAAATTTGTCTGCTTGTTTGTCTTCCAATGTCATATAAAAACTGTGTTTGGTACGAGTAGGCTGCCTTAACCTAATAACATTTTTTTATATCTATATAAATGAATCACTATTTCGCGTGGTTATCGTGATGGCGTGATAATGCCTAAACGAAGCTTGATGCGATGCCTTCTTTGCCAGTTATTTTTTTGTTGTGTTAGTTAATGTCAGGAGAAGGTTCTTATAAAAGAAAAACCGATAAAATTGTAAGGAAAATAGGAATAGCAATGCTTTAACCCATACCAAGTGACAGTGGCTGTTAATGTCAAGCGATACGAAGTTCGCGGGGTGGGCTAGTACTTAATAATAATGTTTTACGTATTAGTGGTACTAACTTGATCAACTTAGTCCTCGATAATTGTGGGTTTACTGAATTTTTTAGCTTAAGTCGTCGAATGACGAATGTTGATTTGTAATTTTAACCTAATAAAAAACAAATCCCATTTTATATTTTTTATGTACTCGTATGTTTATTGTCATTTCTAAAACGATTTCAAAATTTCTTTTTTATTTGAAAGAGCTTACTTCTGAGGGAGTTCTATTGCCCTTGGTGGCAATATAGGTCCTAGGCAATACCGTCTTTACCATAAGAGCACACAGGGCCAGTGCCCAGGGCCCCGAAAGATCGACCATTTCACTCACTTTTAACCTTAAAATAATTTCGTTAGGTGCATAACGTTTTTTCCGTTGCCCTAATTCGGGAGTATTCCATTTCGCAGTTTAAGAACGACTAAGTAATTTGTTAATAATTATGAGCATAGGAAGTAACATTCTTCAGAAAATTGAGTTTGAGAATTTAAACATTAATCCCGAAAGAAAGTACTATCGTAATTACAAAAATAAATATAATAAAAAACAAATCCCCTTCTACATGTAACTGATTAATTAAAAAATCACAGTGAAAAAAATTATAAAGTTTGATTTCCATATATTCTAAAAGGGCCCAAGTTTTTGTGTGCTCTAGGGCCCTAGCATAATCTAAGACAGCCCTGGTCCTAGGATGCCTTAGGATCTAGTGATTAAACCCCAACCACAGAGATTCCGCATTCAGAGACATCTGATGAATGTTGGAAATATGAAATTTGACTTAGTGTCAAATGTAATTGATTTAATTTTTTTTTTCATTAAAAGTACTATTTTCAACAACATTTTGAAGGAAACAAAAAAAATAAAAATAAGATTTATACAAATCCGCTTTCAAAACGTAGTTAAAAATATCACTGAATCTCTGGGGAAAAATCCCAGTAGTCTCATCATGGAACAACTTCAATGGAAACTCTGGAAATACACGGACAAAACCTGAATGTGTAGGTAAAAACCATTTCTATTACGTCAGCTTTCAAACAAAAAAATCCATTTCGAAATTGATCCATCTGTTCAGAAGTAATCACACCACAGACAGATATACACCCAGGCACGTCAAACTTATAACTCCCTTCTTTTTCTGTTTAGGGCTAAAAAGATGTTACGAATACATTTCAGCATACTAACATGTTCTACATAAGGCATATATTTTAATAATATTCAAACAATTAGTTGTTTAATGCAGACAATGTGCTTAAGTTGAACACTATCTACCGTAACACAATCCAAGTCTAGCTAGTCAGGGGAAGAAACGGCAAAACAAATTCCCGATTCCAACTTGTTGTTTTAGCGTGATGTTTTATAGAGTTTCATATCCTGGGGGCCTGTTGGCATATTAACAACTTTCTATTAAGTTTGCTTATATTTTTAAAGTAGAATGTAGTGTGCAACAGAGACGCATTCTGGCCCCTATATTGTTGAATAGCTATGTGGAACACGCAACCAAATAATTTTAGTTGTATATACGTAGAACAATTAGAATAATTGTGTATATGTAAAATAATTAAGTTTTGTGGATGACATTGTGCTTGTTGCGGCTAATAGTGGAGCCCGTTACTAACACGTCTATTGCAGGACGGTTTTTTTGTCAGTTTTTCCAGTCACAGCTTTGACTGAAGTATAACCTAGCGTGTTAATAAAGAAGGTGACTTACGTTTGCATGAAGTCCATATCATTGACAATAGTTAATATTCGACTGATGGAATTGACTGACACCTTCATGACTGTGTAAAGGAGGTCTTACAAATAAAGAGTTCAATTCCACTGCCTCAAAACAAGCTAGCAAACGAATGTCCCAGTGATGAATGTAGTACGTCACCTTTAAAAACACCCAAAGGTTTAAGTGGTACGTTGTTTACCCTAGGCAGGAATAAGTGCATTGACTTGCCCTTATGTAAAACTATCGGCTAACTTACCCACCAAACCGCAACACGACAGTGGCGAGCAATGTCGTTGAGATGGCAAGAATACTTGTGAAAATATATAATTCATGTTCTTTTCTATAAAATAAGAAGGAATTTACTCTATACAAACTATGTCAATCGTATCTGTTGATTATCATATGGATTACGTCAACTTCCACAATTTTCGCCCATCAGTGTCATATTATATTGTGTATGTAAATTGAAGCCTAATAATTATACGAAGGGAGCCAACCAGAGAGTAATAATTTATTTTCTGTTGTTATAATCTGATTACCTATTAGTAAAAACAATCTAGTGAAAATTTTGATTTTTGTAGGAATATAAATTGGAATTTTAATATGAATTTACTTGGACAGTTCCTGGATTTGCTCTGAGTTTTTGTTCCTTCAATTTTTTAAATATTTTTTTGTAAATGCTTATTTTGATGCAAAGTTTGATTGAAGCGACGGGTCTTTGTCTGTCTTTGATGTCTAGTTCTATTTATCTTTTTCAATTGGGGTTCCTGTAATGGAGAAAAGAAAGTGGTTTAAATTAATGTAGGTATAAGAAGTAGGCTATGTAATTTTTTCAAGTTGACAGTCAAAGTTTTCCTGCTCTCAAAATTTATTTTCGATTTTGACACATTTTGTCAACTTTGCATAATTGATTAGATTAAATATAGTTAAATACTTGGCCAGAACTAATATTTTCAAGAGAATAGATAAATTTATAAGAAAAGACTGGACTATTATTTTATTGACTAGTTTAGTTTATTTTCGCACACGAATTTTGGTCTTTACGCCCATAATAGTTTTAAAAGATATAAATATATGTTTTATATAAGGAAAAACAGTACAAAAATAGTATATGTATGCATAAGTTCGCTCTGTTGCTTAAATTTGACGTAGACTGTATAAACAGATATCACAAATAAAATAAAATTACACGCGTGTTTTGATAATTGATGTACTTAATTACAATATGTTTTCAGGTTTGGTTCGGTAGTGTGGCAGGTATTTATGAGATATGACAAAAATAGCTTTTGGCCTAACGAGAAAACTATGTTAAAAAGCTGTAACACGGCATCTTTAAAATCATATATGAGTTAACTTTAGTAATATTATATATAATAATAAATATTCTAACATAAAATCTCTAAAACAAAATATTGTATCTGTGCTAATATTGCACATTATTTTTTCTGCACGGATTGTTTTTAAGTAAAAAAACTTATTTATGTGCGTTGTGCACTTTTTCAGTCAAGGTCAGGACACGTGACCTGAGTTTTGTTTTAAGGGTTTTTAAATTACTTTATGTATACAGTTGTTTTGTTCTCTAACAAAATAAAATAATGATAGATAAGTAATTATCATTGTTAGAAATTACTGTGTATGGTTGTACTACTCTATACTACGTCGTCATTGTTTGGCTTGATGGCACCTCAATGTAGTTCGATTTAGGGTGAATTTCAACAAACACAGAACAAAAAAGAATTTTTTTTGTCATTTCGGTGAACTTTTTCATTTATATTTTTTTGCATATTTTTCAGGTTTTGTGTAATCGTCAGGATAGTAAATATCCCCAAATTTAATATCATCAACGTAACACTAAAGACTAAGGAGAAAATTAATTTTGAATTCTGGTTTCCACCGATGTCACAAACCGGCACCGATTGTTTTTTTATGTACACCGATATGAAAAGTTTATACACCGAAATGATATACATATCCAGCGATAAGATAATATTTTTTTATAACCTTTGAGATGTAGTTAGTAGGTACCTAGGTTATTTTTGCAAGGGTGACTTAGAACTGAAGACCTGAATTAAGGTTATCATGTCACACAAGAACTGTTTCGTAGAAATTAAAATAAAATATAGTTTTTGATATTAAATACCCATTTTATTTTATTTATTTTCTACTTTTCTTTTTAATTATATTTAATATAGGTACTTGGAATTAAAAAACACATTTAGTTTTTTTTTCATTGTGTTTATTAAAATGAAGTACAAAAGAAATCAAAATTCACTTATAGGTTACAATTGCACAATACACATTTATTATTGTTATTTATTACAGCTAATTGTCTTGCCGTGTGTACTCTTAAAACATTGTAGCCTTATAGGCTTAACAATAACAAGACTAGGAAATTTATATACCTACTTAATCAGTCTTTTACATTCAGCATTAATTACAGCCACACTACAATAATCACAGCTTAAATCATTTTGAATAGTTAATTAATAGTTAATAGTTTACAAAGCTATCTGTATTATTCATACAACAAATTGATCCACCGTTCTCTTCAGTAGCCCAACTACTCCATCTGGCGCACCTTTCCCCATGTCCACATTCACTAAAGTTCAATAATATTATGTTAGTCACAGAAGAGCAGTAAATACGGAGTTGGGACATAATATAAAAGAACCTTATACCGATACTGGCTTGATGAAGAATGCAAAATAATAATACGATTAAACAGTTGGAACTGCCTTTTTAATTTCTTTAAATATTGGGAGTTTCAGAAATTACTGCCAATCAAGAGAATATTTAATCAGTTTCCATATTTTTGTTTTTCTTTAGTTTTTTAATCTTTTTACCTCGAGTTTAATTAATCTAATTAATTGAAAAGTTATTATATCATCTTAACAAAAAAATTAAATTTTGAAAAAAACAACAAAAAGGATAAATGATAGATACTTTTTCTTGGAAATAATTTCTGAATCGTAATTCATTACACACTGTTTGTGGCGTAAGTCAGGTTATTTATTTTTTTGAAAACTCATTGGTGATGAACAAGAAACGCATTTGTATCGTGAACATACTACTGGTTACTAGCAGTGATTATTAATATTAATAATTTCTGGTATTGGTATTATCGGCCAACATCAATAAAACAAGCATACAATTCCATTGCAAACAATGAAACAGTCTAGTGGTATGTAAATATTGTCGACCTCGCCTGCTGACTGCGCACGGGCGCACACTAGCAAGGGAAATAATGCTGGGGTGGGGACTCTGTCGAACTCGCCGTTGTAAGGTTAGGTTTAAATTACTTTTGCCCACCGATATGAGAACATTTTGCAGGACAAGTACGTTTGTGCCTTTCAGTAATAATAAATGTTAGTTGTTCAATAAAATATAGCATAACCATAACAATAAAACTAATATTCTATGAAATAGAATAATTTATATGCTTAATTTACTTATTTTTAATTGTGTATAGGCTTTTTTGTTTCTAAAAAAAGTAGAGGGACAGCACCGATTCGAAAAAAATACAAGTTTACGTATTTATTTCTACCTTAACTTAAAATTTTAGGCAAATAATATTTTTGCCACAACCCAATAACTGCCTACTGAATACTAAAAAAAACAATTAAGAATAATATTGCTTTTTTCAAATACTAATTTCACCGAAGACAGAAAAAGAAGTCGTTTGTGAAATTCACCCTTTAAGACCCGAGGAAAAATAATCACATTTTATAGGTATTCGCCATGTCTGCAAAGCTGCAGTTTAATGTAAATACTACTGCCACCATCTTCATCATCAAATTTTGTATTTTATCATTCGCTCATAAACAAGAAATAAAAAGGGTTCTGTAAATATTTTACAAATCATAAACACACATACAAATCTTACCACCAAGTCCTTCACGAGGGTAGGGAGAGAGTATCAAGTGCCAAAGCTCATGATCCTGGCAAACCTGCCTGGCTTCCTTAACAGTCACAGTGACACCACCCTCGGATAATATCCGAGTGATTTGATAGTAGAATCCAACCACATTCGCATTGTATATCTGCTTTGTCAATATTTTATTTGTCATTCTTCACACAGGACCGAAGTAGTGGAGTATGCCCCTTCTCATTTTAACATCAAAACTTTCTTTCAATTCCATACTTTTTCAGGTCTCACTGTTCCAAATGCGGTCAGCGAGCGTAACACCACAGATTTTCCGTAGCGCTTGCCGTTGACGTGTTTCGGCTCGGAGGATAAGGTAGCCGGTGAAGTTACTTTGCTCGAGGTCTATAATCTCGGCCTCAGGTTGGCAAGGCACCTTTACCACCTTTGGTTTCTCTAGGCGGCGGGAATTTCTTACCATCAGGAAATTCGTCTACTTGTTTGCCTTCCAATATCATAAAAAATAGCATTACTTTGGTTTTCATCGCAATCAAATGTAGCCTCCTCCTTTACAATCACCTTCTTTAACTGTGTCTTTAACAGTTCAGATGGTGTAGAGCCCAACAGTATAGCATCATGTGCATAAAACGGGTAGTTCACATCTTGACCACCCAACTCATTTCCATATTCATTGATCTTAATCTAAAAGGTTGAGATCAACGAAGAAAGGTAAAGGCATTTGTTTGTCCAAATACGAGTACAAGATAAAAAGGAGTGCTGACAACACTCAGTTCTATTTTACTCCAATGTTAATAAGAAAACAAGACGGTACGTTGTTTATGATATTAGAAAGCAAGCAAGCAGCCGGATTTCCTGATATTAAGAAATTCACGCCGCCTGTAAGACACCACAGGTGAAAATGGTGCGTTGCCAGCCTGAACTAGCAGCCGGTAGACTTGCACAATTTAACTTATACTCCCGTCACGCCGCGACGTACCTATAATACTCGTATATACGGCGTCTACACGCTGCGGGTATCTTATTCAATTAGGGGAGGCGCGTGCTTGTTCGCTGTCTTTTTCCATAAACACGATATCTTTGTTGTAACAAAAAATGAAACTTTTAAATTAAATTAATACAAAGCTTTTGCAGAGAAGGGCTTCCCTAAGTAACTCCACAACGAAAATCACACATAAAGTTGACGACATTACCAATAAGTTAATTATTCAAGATATAAAATAAAAGTTTGCTTTTTATGAAATTTGTTTTATAAAAATACCAAAAGTGACATTTTAAATGACCAACAATTATGAAGCATATTAATTTTGTATTAATTCGTTTTAAATACCATGTTCCGATTTTTCAATGTAACTTATAAAAATAGGCAGTAGATTTTGTTAATTTTTTTCTGTAATGGCACGTTTATGAATTGCAATAAACTTGTAACATTGCTAATTTCAATTTAGTCTCTAAGATTAAAAAGCAGGCTATAGGTAAATAGAACTTGGTTTAACCTTAAGACTAAGAACTCACGGCGCGGTTTTTGCCCGAGGCCGCGGCGGTTGCGGGCTGGCAGATTCCGTAGAATGTAGATTTATATGCAAAAAGTAAGATCACATTTCACGACGCGATTTTCACCCGCAGCGCCTGCGGTTGTTTGCGGTTCCCGCGGCAGCGGTCGTTTGCCCGTCAATCGTACGGGCGGCGATCTCCCGCCGACTCGACGGGTTGCGACCGTGGGCTCTGCGGTCGCTTGGCGGGCGTTCATTGTATACTATTTGTATGAATTATTTAATCGGAACCGCCGGCCGCGCGATAATCAACCGCCAAGTTTGTAGGCGATAATTTCAGCCGCAAAAATTACCGGGCTCATTAGTTTTGAAATAAAATCGCAAAACCGCGACCGCCGCGGGCGCGGGTAAAAATCGCTCCGTGAGTTGTTAGTCTAACAGATATTCAAATTCTGAATTTCTTCGTTCAACTTGTTCAGCCAATTGTCAAGAGAGTCAATCATGTCAATTTTATTGTCAAAGAAGTATTGGTTATTTTATAAATTAAACTATTTTACGTGATAAGTAGATTCTTAGGAGATTAGAATAATGCCAATTATAAAAGAGTTTTTGTAGTAGCTTATGAAGAAGATCAGTGTAAATCAGGGTTTCCCAAACTAAGGGTCGCGACCCACTGGTGGGTCGCAAAAGAATATTGATTGGGCCCTGCCTTTAGAATAACATATCACCCTACCGATAATACACTATTATATTCTTCTAATTTTTGATGTAATTATTTAATTAAGACTGAATTAAATATATAATTAAAATAATAGGAAAATGAGTTCGACCTTAGTCTTTTATTCATATTGGTAACACTTAACTGTCCTAGAGGTGAGTCCCGAGTTTGGGAACTTTGTTTAGATTTAAATGGGTCGTAGCCCAAACAACTTTGGGAACTTTGTTTAGATTTAAATGGGTCGTAGCCCAAACAACTTTGGGAACCACTGGTGTAGATAAGTCGTTTACGCAGAACTTAGTTTTACCAAACTTCGTTTTCAATATAATCAGTGAAATCAGCCTTGAATCAATTCAGATCCGAAATATTATTATATTGTTAGCTTTGAGTTTAATAAATACTTGGAAATGGCTGCGGCCCATCCACACCCTGTGCTGGCACCTATTTGTGGCACCGTACGTTGATGTTTTCACCAAATGTTATAGTCCCCGGCGGCATGTTTTATTATTTTCATTTAGTCTTTTCAGATTAAGGCTAGGACGTGGACGTGTATACTGTATACAATTAGGATATAACCACAAATATTACAAAGTTTGCCATTAAAGAAAATATAAAACTAGATGTTACCTATTTTATTGTATGTTTTGTAGCTTTGAGTTTGATAACCTTTCTCAGAACAATTTATTTGTCCAGTGTATTGATTTATTTATGGCTTAAAATTGAATCGACTTAAGGTAATTTCAAATATCCTAGCCTTAAATATAACAGGACATTTAGGAACTTTTTGTAATGTAATAATAAAAGTTTTGAAGATCTTAGCTTCAATATCTTGAAGAAAGTAAAATAAAAACTTTTTTTCGGTCGGATTTATTTCTGTATTGAGTAAATGTTTCTTTGAATCATACTACGGCTATGACGTAAATTCAAATCTCAAGAGGATAGACGAAATTCGTCGCAATAAATAATAATTTTGTTAGAGTTGTCGTAATCCTAGTGTGAACATGACATCAGGGTTACAGGGTAGGCACGAAATAACATCTCTAAATCTGTCGAAGAATAACGACACTTATTAGGTGATTTCACCTAAACAGTATTAAACAATAACATTTGAAAATGTAATCTGAGTGCACGGTAAGATGAGTCAAACGAAGCGTAAGGATACATTTACATTTTCTCGAAGTTTAAGTGAGACTTTCACCTATTTTATGAATTAGCACATGAAAGTTTACACTCGACTGTAGACAGTAACTAAAAAACCTGTTGCTAAGTACTTACCTTAATCAAGAGTTTCATGGTAGGTCTCAGTTATAGGTCTCAGTCGCCCTTGGACGATGAGGTGAGTAAATCGACTATAAGTACTTAATTAATAAGATAAGAATTAATACTAAAGTTAGGTATGAACAGTTTCCAATCCTTGTCGCTTACGCTATTACTATGCACAGAAGTCAAGTTTTAAGCTTAAATATTGCTCACATTGATATTGGATCATCCACTTTCTCTTATGTATCACTCTTTAGAGTGACCAATTTACAAGGTGTTCAACTTATAAATATAGATCTTGCTCTTATTAAAGCACAACAGTCAGCTTTAGTTGGATATAATGGCTTATGAGCGAAATATCGCCCTGATTTATCGCTTATGGTAATCAATAAACTATTAAAGAAAAAAGACAAAGACAGTAAATGGGTTATTAAATCCGGTCCTGCTATTTTGAGACCCTAACTTCACAAATTCTACATATCAGTAGAAATGTATGGCTTGGCTGTTTCCGTAACAATTTTATTGACTCCTAACACGAAATTCCATTGGCGATGCAAAATTTTAGACAAACCCTCTGTTCAATGTTTCTGTACATTGCACTGGCCTACACTCATTTTGGTGCCCAATATTTTATATTTTGGTGCCTAAGTTTGGTGAGCTGGGACGAGGAATCAAGTCACTTTTTTCATATCAGCTCTTGTTCAGAAAATGGAACAGAAATACATATTTTAGAGAAAGTATTAATTTCTTTGGAAATTATACATTAAGAAATTTTTTTGAGTGACTTTTTTGAGAATGTGCTGTATATAATTTTTTTTGAGTGACTTTTTTGAGAATGTGCTGGATATCATTTTTTAATGACTTTTATGAGAATGTGCTGGATAATTTACACAATTAATGTCATGAAAGTAATTATTGTAATACGGAGAGATTTCGAATAAGACCGGAAAAATTTAAAAACGAGAATTGTAGGTAAAGTAGAGCTGTCAACTGACATCTAGTAGCGACAATGTAATTCTTACTACCTACTTTTTAGACAACAGATGCGAACAGAGCTGAGTCAAACCAATTTTTTTTTCTGCAGGTAAGTGTTATGAAATTTAAAATACACACTAAATATTATATAACTAAAAACAGCACATATGAAATGTGTGGAAAACAGTTGTGCCAATTTAAATAAAACTAAAAATAAAAGTAATTTGGAACCATAAACAAACAATACATTCCCGAAACTTTTTTGACTGAATGTATGTATTTTACGTCAAAATTGCTGAATCAATTGTAATAAATTTTACCATAAAATAGACAAAGGGAAGGATATAGGATTGGTCTGGATCCTCTGTGTTGAATATACAATTCACCAATAGGTCAACCATCAAGACCGTTGGTGGTCTAGTAGGTACTATGCCAGTGCGTCGAAACGTCTTTTAAGGGTCGAAGTTTACCTTTCCTGGTGTCATAATAATATGTCGAGTTCCAATATAAACCACAGAGGGTAGGTTAGCCGATAGACTTCTACATTACGCCTAACACCCCGTCTATCAGAAAAGCCGTGTTCTTATTAGCTGACTTATATTAGCTACCCGTGCTATTACATTTATGCGGTTTTTACTACCACGTGACGCATTATGCTTGTGAAGTTTTCGCTGATATTAAGAGTAATTTGTAAGACATGTGACGCTTAATCTATATATTAATACATGATGCCAAAATTTTGGACCCCTTTTTACGAAAATTGCGCTGACGCAGGAGCATAAAATTTGGCACACTTATAGTTTATGTGTAGGAGAGGTGCAGAACGATTATATTTTTCTATAATAATGCTTAAAAAGTACATTAAATCAATAAATAAAATATTACCCACAATACCATGCATTTGACACACACAAACAAATACATTGATGATAACGATAAAAGATCACAGATGGCGCACTATAAAGTTTGGAAACAAAGTGGTTGGTCTTGAGAAATGAAGATGGCGTTCTTATCAAGAAGCAAGTACCTACCTATATGTTTTTTATTATTTTAGTCTGTGGCAATAACTAATTTTTTTTTAAATAATAATTTAAAAATCCAGGTAAATCATTAAATTTTATCCAAATAGATTTATCGATTTAAATCTAATTCAATGGTTAGTCTTATTTTTTTTTTATAAAAAAAAATCGCATCCTTGAGTTTCATCTCTTGCCAATATTTACTTCAAAGGCCCGTGTATAATTAAGAAGCTCTGTTACAAACTGTTAGGTAACTAATTGGGACACTGTTTCAGAGTACGACCTCTCCGACCTCAATCAAAATGTAAGCCATTAGTTTAGTCGAGTATAAGCCATTTCATTTGTAGAGCTATTAGAAACTTTGTGCTAAATGTAAATAAATTTGTATTTTATTAAAGAATTTACAACTTTGGCTCCTTCAGAATTCCTTTTATTTTTATTTTATTGTTTCAAATTTAAAATACACTGTACATACATTTGTCTCCACAACCACAAACCTTCGAAACGTTTATTCTGGTGCAGTGTTATTACTTCACTATAACGATATAAAGTTTCCATACATATATTTTGTGGTATATGTATAAGTTTTCATATAGGTAGTTACACAGATTATTTTTGAAGGAAAGTACTCAGTATTCGATTCTGAGTCCGAACATCTATAAGATTTATGATCTTATTTTTGACATAATTATTCCGTAACATATTGTCATCATATCTATCAGGCATGCTAACAAGAGTAAGTAAATAAATACAAGTTTAAATAAATATCCGTGGACAAATTACACAAATTTAATCTAACCCCAAAGTAAGCAAATTATATGCTTGTGTTATGGATGTTATTCAACGACTCTAATACATAGAAATACTTAAATAGATACCAGAATAAATTTAATAAACACCCAGACCCGGAAATGCAGACATATTAATGTTCTTCACACAAATGCCAACCCTTGTCGGGAATCGAACCCGAGCCTCGCAGTTGGTTTGTGTAGTTAGGTGATCATGTCTTAGTCCTTGACCTTCGCTAATAGTTTCGAAAAGAACTATCCCTCGTATACCTACGTCTTACCCCTTTATACTGTACTATATGTATGCAAAATCATGTTTCGGTACGGTCCAGAGAGTAGGGTAGCCATTAGACTTGTACTATAGGCCTAACACTTCGGCCCCAGTACAGCGACGTACCTAACATCTATGATAGTCTATGTCTATAGGCTACGGTTATCTCTTGCCATCGGGAGAACCGTGTGTTTGTTCGATATCGTATCACATAAGTAAAGCACAAACTCGCCGACAGTTTCCAAGGTCGAAATGATGAAGCTGAGATGTTAAGCTTAATCAAGTTTGTCACTTATATTGAGCGGTATTGCAGCAGCAAAAGATGTGTATGAGATCTTCAAGTCCCTGTACCTATTAATTAGCTGTGTTGTTAAACTTTTAACACGCCACGTTTTCCTTCGGGGGTATAAATTATTGATCTTTTTATATAATGATAAATATTAATTTTAAAGTAATGATACACTGTTATAAAAATTTATGCAACAACAAAAATGTGGAATCTTATGAGAAAAATCTTTACTCCACTCCTCTGCACAGAATTTATAGTGCCGAGACCGCATTTTTCATGCTCATACAAAAGTTACTAACTGACATTGTTATAACATGCTTTTGTTATATTCACATTGAACAGTTATTTTTGTGTTTAATTCTGTGACACATAATTTATTATTTTTACTTAATTATAATAATAATTTTTGTTGGGCGTTTTGAGCGAAAATTTTGGGTACCTATCTATGGATGCTGTGTGAGTTCACACTTTTCAGTTTTCTGCACTGATTTGTACTCAACAACTTATCTTCACGCCTAGTCCTAGTGCCTAATATTAATTAGCCACACTTTTCGTCAGGATATATAATACGATTACTAATTGTTAGTTATGGTGCTGTTGATATGTAACATTAAAAATAACTGTGAGGCAACATTAGTCGAAGTTACTAATTTTTTGTTGTTCTTGTCCTTTTCTTCAATATTTTTTCAAACAACATTAAGTAAGAAGGATGCTCTCACTTCAACTTTAATATGTTATTTATACGTGGTACCTACTTCGGAACAGAATGAAACAATTTTGGCGAACCTTTTCGCCTCTGTGGTGTAGTGGTCCAGGTGTTGGACTTGACTGCATGAGGTCTCGGGTTCGATTCCAACGGATCGGGCAACAGAAAGAAAATTTAGTTTTTCCAATTTTCTAAAAAAAAAAATGTTGCTCGGGATCGGATATGTGCCCGGTTGGGGATAAGCTTGCCACCTATCACATTGTGGGACTTAGGGTCTTCGGATAGTCGATATGGGGGTGATGATACTTTACTTTTACTTTATTTTTATTTCAAAGCTGATGATTTTCATGTGATCTTGTTTAGATTTGATCAAAGTGGGACTCCTGTCTATAGTGTTTTGAGTTTTACTTGACAATAATAGACTGATGATTAAATTTTTGATTTAAAGAAAACAGCTTTATCATTACAAAAACAATAACTGATATCGGAAATAGAATTGGAAAAACTATTGTTTTATCAACGATTATCGGAAAATTTATTTGTATCTCTGTTATTATTTTTTTACGTAAACACTTTGTCAATAGCCGAAAAGGTTGTCGCCATGGGCTACAAATATACGGCTACCCTCGTCAAAGTCACTTCTCCTTAAGGACGT
>NJDC01003205.1:76486-89872 GCA_002245475.1 Calephelis virginiensis
AAACAATAACTGATATCGGAAACAGAATTGGAAAAACTATTGTTTTATCAACGATTATCGGAAAATTTATTTGTACCTCTGTTATTATTTTTTTACGTAAACACTTTGTCAATAGCCGAAAAGGTTGTCGCCATGGGCTACAAATATACGGCTACCCTCGTCAAAGTCACTTCTCCTTAAGGACGTACGTTTTCTGTGATTAGTTAGAAAAAATATCATGATTTCGTGGCGGATAATGTGTTTCCAAATACAATTACTTATGTTTCACAAATTTAATTAATTGAGCTTTATGACCAAATAACCGTTTCCTTTAAAAGTATTTCATGAAATTAATTGCAGTTGCTACTGGAAGTAATGCTCGAATTTACGTTATAAGGATTGTAGTTTTCTTGTTTATTTTTAAACATGTTAGATAATGAAATTTATAATTTTCGCCTAACTACAAATTTAACAGAGATATGAACTTTGTTACTATATTTCTTCACATTCTTGATCCGAGTCTCCTGTTGACGGCAGCTCGTGAGAGGTGAGCAAAACCTAAACGGGTCGCTATTACCAAGACCATTGGTGGTAGAGTGTCGTCGATCAACTGCCTTACCTATTCCTGCCGCCGTAATGACAACGTCATGTTCGGTTATCCGAAGGGCAGAGTAGCCGGTACACTGGCACAATTGGCCAAACACCCTGGCCGCAAGACAGCGACGCACCTGCTACATGGAGTCTCTACTCTCTAGGCTGCGGCTATCTCTCACCATAAGGAGGGCCGTGTACTTGTTCCCCATCATTAGCAAAAAGAAAAATTTTAATTTTTTTTTAAAAATACATACATACATACATACATACATACATATATTCACGCCAAGTCCCTTACGGGGTAGGCAGAGAGTATCGAGTGCCAGACCTCACGATCCTGACAAACCTGTCTTGCTTCCTTCACATTCATAACCCTTTTCATACAAACACGCCGGTTTCGGAGACTCTCGACACCACTCTCGGATAACATCCGATTGATCTGATCGTGAAATGTCAGCCTTGGTACCTACATCCATCCACATTCGCATTGTATATCTGCTTTGTCAATCTTTCATCTGTCATTCTTTCCACATGACCGAACCAATTTTTTTTAAAAATAACGGAATGATATCTGGTGGCGCCGATCAGTCCCAGCAAAAGACGAATACGCTCGTGGTAATTTTAAAAGGTCGTGGAAATAATTAGTAGCAACCCTTCTCGACCGCTGATAAGCCTCGACTAGTTTGTGTGAGTGTGCCGTTTCCAATGTTTATCGGCAGTTTCCATACTATCTCGTATTTGTACTTTGTCTCAACATCAACATTTTTTTAACTTTTGTGCCCAAAAATGTGATGTGATAGCGAATACGTAACTGGTTTTTGTGTAGATTTTAACACAAATAAAGAAAACATGTCGTGCCCCTCTTTAAACACATTCCATCCATGTAGGAGTGTCTTTTTGTAATTACAATTCCTAAGGAGTGCCTGACGCCAAAATTCGTTTAATATGTACTCGTCCCCATGTTACAAACTAGCCGATGCCCGCACCCTCACTACACGTTCCATCTCGGCGTTTGGTGGCTACTGATGGTAACGAAACATTTAAAGATATAAAGATTGACTGATTTGATTTTAAAAATTAAATTTAATGATATTAAAGCTTTAGAATTAGGACCAATCCCAAAACTCAAATACAAAAAGCATAAATGGTAGAAAAAAAGATTAAACAAATTTACTAGGTGGTAGAGTTTAGCAGCGACTCGCCCGGATTGGTGCCACCGCCTTACCTATTCCTGTCGCCTTGATGTCAGCGCTTGCCGTTAACCTGTTCTCTCGGAGAATAAGGCAGATAACCTACTTTTGCTCGAGGCCTAACATCCCAGCCTAAGGTTGGCGACGCACCGTTACCAACTTTTGGTGTCTCTAGGCGGCTTGAATTTCTTGCAGTCAGGAAATCCGTCTGCTTGTTTACCTTCCAATATCACAAAAAAGACATAGTACGGTGCGTTTGGTACAAAAACCCGTTTGGGCAGTAATACATAAACCAAATAAACAAAAAATATCTAAATAGAATTGGCGTCCATTTAATTTCAAGTACCACAAAATTGAGCCCGTAAATGTGTACACAAACATGAAATTGAAGAGTTGACCGGGACAGGGGGCGGCGGGTGCTAGGAACTGGGTCACCAGAGCGCCGGCTCCGGATGAAACCCCTACTTCGGAACCGCATGCCAATCTATATAGCACCGGGATTGATAGTCAGTCATGTTGTCTTTTATTCTTTAATAACTGTTGTTCGACCACGTAAGCTTAACACCACCCACGCACACGCACACGCACAGACACACACACACACACACAAACACACACAAACACACACAAACACACACACACAACACACACACACACACACACACACACACACACACACACACACAAAACAGACAAACTTTATCTAAAGACGCTGCCCGAACATTAGCTACGCGTGAACTGTCAGACGCATCACTTTATTATCTTTTTCACCGACTTCCACGGTTGACATTCCACGCTCAAATCGCTCGGATATTATCCGGAGTGGTACCAAGAATCTTCGAAATCGGCGTGTTTGTATAAAAAGTGTAATGAATGCGGAGGAAGCCATACAGGTTCGCTAGGATCGTGAGATTTGAAACTCTACCTCGTAAAGGACATGGCGTGAAGATATGTATGTATGTATAAGTCGTTACCAAGTTAGAGCGTGAGCATGGTAAATTTACCAAAAGGTTTTTGAAGTGCAAACTTCTTTAGCGGCGTTGCGCACTTTTTTTGGAATGGATAAAAACTTCTAATTTCGCGTCAGATCGTCAGAACGTAAGACGGCGGCTCAGGTCGCTTGCCCTAAATCTAGAAAACGTAGATTCATTGTTGTTTTTGTATTGCTTACATATTTCCGAACAGTATAGGATGCGCTATGTACCGAACAGTATAGGATAATACGCCGCAATATGCCTACTATTGGTAGGCATATTGCGGCGTATTATCGCATTCTCACAGATAGCAGATACGTATAATATAAACAGACATTGCTCTATTCGTTCCATGTTGAAAATATGCTTTATGTCTAGACGAGCAATGTTCGATGTACAGATAATATGACGACGCTTAAAATAAAATTTAAAAATTAAAGCAATTCGTGCAAAATTATTCCCTAACCGTTCCAAAATATAAAAAAAACACAACGTTAATATTCAAGTTTTCACTTCTGCCGGCACTCCCGGAGTGCAACCCGTCTTTTTTTTAAAATTTAAGACATCTTTCTGGGTTTGGAATTTCAAGTCTATAGAGATTTCAAGAGAGAGAAAGAGTTGGGATACGGACGAAGTGTCAATCGAAGCCAAAATAATCGACTGGCTGGACTTTTAGTTTTATATTGTATATTATGTAATAGAAATCGAGTTACATTTGTCGCTAACATCCTTTTGAGAATTTCCACGTCACTAATAGGATCACGCAGAGTAACACCTAACTCGAATCTAACGTCAGTTTATTGCACGTTTTACGACCCTGAGCCAATAGAAAAGGTCGGCAGTAATAGATCACGTTTCACGTAACTGGATAGTTTGAATACTTTTACACATTTTTTAATGTATGGAAAGGTACCACAAATAGATTTTCCTATTGCGTTATGTCTATTATTATAAATACTTTTTCAATACATATTACATACATAAATGACATCGCGTTTCATCCTGGCCATTTCAAACACAAATTTCTCGTATTTGGTAATGAATTCTAAACTAAAATTTTGTGCAGCTATTGCCTCGTGTATTTTGTAAACCGTCATTTATTTGCTTTTTTCTTCTGTTTTTTTCTTTACTTCACTTAGTTTACAAAATAGAAAATTTGAAATGTCGTGACATCTACAAGTTCGACCTTAGCACCAGGTGGAACGTCTCGAAGGTTTAATTATTTATATGTCACAAAAGAAAACGCAGTGCGTTTTGATTCCAATGTTTTCGTTCTGGAAATTCAGACCTGCAGAATAAGCCCCGTGGATGACCGGAGACCCAAGTTGTTAACGTCGAATTTCCTTGTCCATCGCAAGCTACGTTTGAGTTAGCTGCTAATTATCTAGGTTAGGTGTTGTTAGTGATACAACTGTTGTTAAAAGTGGATTACACTTGAAGCAAATTTGTAAGATTAAAAAGCTTGAAAGGGAGGTTCAACACGAAATGAGGAAAGCAAATTGATATTGGAAGGCAAACAAGTAGACGGATTTCCTGATGGTAAGAAATTCACGCCGCCTGGTGTCTCTACAAGTGGTGGTAATGATGCGTTGCCAACCTGAGGCTGGGATGTTAGACCTCGAGGAAAAGTATTTACCGGCTAACTTTTCCTCCGAACCAGAACACGTCAACGACAAGTGCTGACGTTATGGCGATAGGAATAGATAAGGCGGTGGTACCAATCCGGGCGAGTCGCTGCGAAACTCTACAACTTAGTTAGATGTTACAGTGTTAGTGACGGTTAGCCTATGCTCGCCTTTTACGAGCTGCCTGGCAGGAAGGCAAATGGTCTATTCTGCAAATGAGCCCGGAACAACACGGGGAAAATAAATAAATATTTTGATTAAATAAATAAATATTAAAAAATATTCGACTTGTTTCTCCTATACAAAACCTCGATTTCATATTATGTAAGGACTTAATAGATCACACATGGTAGTAGTTGGCAATTTAAACTTATATTTATGACCGAAACACAGAAATCGTGAGCATTGTCGAAAGCAGGAATAATGTAAGGTGTTGCCACCAATATCGTCCCCATGTTGGTTCCGGTTATCTGTGGAGAATGGACCTTCTGCCGTCCAGCCTGGCAGCTCGTAAGAGGCAAGCAAAAGCCAAAACTCATTACCAAAAAGACTAGTAGTGGCAGAATGCTGTGCAGCAACTGGCTCGTGTAGGGATCCACCGCCTCACCTATTCCTGTCGTCCTGTTCCTGTAGTAACTAAGTGATATTTCGGTTCAGAGTTCCGTCGCGGCCTTAGTGCGGTGTGTACAGGTCACAAGAAGAAGCGTGTGCTTGTTCGTATGAAAAATAAAGACGAGCTGCACTCCGGGAGTGCCGGCAGAAGTGAAAACTTGAATATTAACGTTGTGCATATTTGATATTTTGGAATGGTTAAGGAATCATTTTGCACGAATTGCTTTAATGATCAGTATGAAAGTTCTATCATTTATGCACAAATATTATTTTCATATCAATAACAAAAACTTATAAGGCTTGACAAAAACTCGCTAAAGTAAGACCACGTGACGGCAAGGTGCGTCGTCATATTATCTGTATAACGAACATTGTCTACACGTCACACATAAAGCTTATTTTCAAGATGGAACAAATAGAGCAATGTCTGTTGATATTATACGTTTCTGCTATCAAGTTGTCTTTTACGTTCTTACGTTGTAAGTTACAAAAACAGCAACGAATCTACGTTTTATTTTAGATCTCGCGCGCCGTCTGACGCGAGTTTAGAAGTATTTACCCATTCCAAAAAAAGTGTGCAACGCCGCTAAAGAAGTTTTCACTTCAATAAATGCAATGAAAAAAGTCATTGCAGAGTTCTTTTGCCTAAACAGTAGCGCGAGCTACTTTTTTTCTAACATTAGATATTCCTATGCTCCTATGTTTGTTTTGTTCCTTTGAGATACATGGTAGGAGACAACTAGTCTACTTACTTTAAAAGAATAAATCAAGTCACTCTAAACATGAATTAGAAAAAAAATGACATTTGCAAAACCTTAATCAAGTGAAATGTTGGATTTAAAATCCACAAATGAATCCCATCAAAAGGTTTCGATTAAAAATGTTACCGGGGCTTAACTTTTACTTAAAGCCTCTGAAGAACGTTATTTATTAATTACTAAATTTGTTTACTAATTTGACCCTGTCGCCGCTGGCTTGGGGTTAATTTAAGCACATAATTATTTATTTAGCTGACATGGCTTCATCTTTCTTCTTTGTACTTAGCAAGAATTATCGTAAATATGGAAGTACATCCGATGAATGCCTCGTTGGTCGACCAGTTTGGCGTACACGCCTCCACACTGATCATCTATGATTTTCGGGTTTGATTCCCGACAGAGAATTGTGTGTTGAACATATTGACCTGCATTTTTGAGTTATTAAGTATTACGACTAATTTTCTAAAATGCCTAACGGATTTATGTGATGGAGATGTTAGATCTGTCTCAAGTGTGCTTACTCTTCACATTGTAGTTGTTTCAAAAATTTCCAGTGCATGTCTTTCCGCGTCGGTTCCAGGTTCCATAAGAAGCAAGGACCGGTCCTTTTTTCACTGTTACCAAAAGTAAGATCTTGACGGCAGACTAGCTTACTAGCCTGGATTTGTCTTTCTGATCCTTAAACTCAGACCGTCGTAGAAACGGTGTTTTTCATCGTCATGTTTCAGTTTGGATGGTAGGGTAGTGGATAATTCTAACTTACGCAAGACGCTTAATTACACAACCTCATATTGACAATGCATCATTACCAAATTTGTTATCTACAGGTGACATTTATTTATTTTTACCAGAAAATGCGTTTGCTTGTTTGCTTTTTAGTCTTGTAAAGATCACAAGGAAATTCATTGTCTTGGTTCGATATAAGAAATCGGAATTGTAATATTTTCAATATTTTTTCCTTACAGATAAAATGGCTCCAAATATTATTACTGTGACGTTGGTCCTGTTCCACTTGTGTCACGTGCTCGCCGCTCCCGTGCCGCAGGCAGGTAAGTTTGTTGAATAACTAATTCTATTACTAAGTAATGTTATACCGCTAAGTTTGTTACTTAACTGTTACCCATACATAATCACGGAACAGATTCTCTGAAATACAATCCAAATTTAATATTAGGTACCTACTAGAGTCTGTCAATTAGGTATAATTTACTAATATCTGACAAGTTTTTAACGAAAATTGAAAAAGTGGGTGTTTTTCTTGAATGTTATTATACCATGATAAAATAATTTACATAAAGCTATTTAAAATGTTAAAAGTTTTATTTCTTATTAATTATCATTGGGCTCAAAAATGAACGCTTGAATACCTAAACAAATTGGTAAGATAAGCTTGGGCTTCATATTCTGGAATTAGAAATGCCAGCAACAGCCAGCTCAACATGATGTGAATGTTTTGATTCAAGTTACAAAAAGTATCTTCACGCCCAAATCCCCAGAGCCGTAGGCAGAGGCACAACCAGCGCTAGCCGAGACACTAAGTCCCACAATGTGATAAGAGGCAAGTCTATAGAAAATTGAAAATACACATTTTTCTATTTTTTTATTCAAGTAAGATCACGCATATATTTCTACAAAGTAGTTGGATATTATACATATAAAACGAAATCAAATTCAGTCAGCTACAAGTAGTAATTACGCAATAGGTAATCCTATTAATATTATAAATACGAAAGTTTGTAAGTATGTATGTATGGATGTTTGTTACTCTTTCACGCTCGAATGGCTGAACGGATTTGTCTGAAATTTGGAAGACAGATAGATTGTGACCTGGATTAACATATAGGCTATTTTTAATCCCGATCGCACACCGGGTTTCTGTGAAAACGCGGGCGAAGCCGCAGGTAGCAGCTAGTAATAAAATAAAAGCAGGTTTTGTACAGTTTTATTGGGTTTTAATTATTTGAGATCGCTAACCGCAGACTGGTTTATATCAATGTTTTGTTTACTTCTGTGTGTTATGAGGATAGGTCGTAAGTAAAGTATATTTCATACTATAATAATTTATATGCAAGAACGACGTTTCCTATATCTACAAAAATAATATACATACGAATGAAAACACAGTGTGTAGTAATGTAATGTACATTAGTGTGTGTAATGGGAAAACATTCGGTATGTCATGTTTAAGCATTTTCTTTTAATATAAGAGTAATATACCCACAAAAAAACACAAAGCCAGAAATCAAATAAAAGCACCAACGAAACCAAGCTTCGAGAATGTAAATAATACCATAATCAATATTTTATTTTATTTTATATTTTGGAACGTGAGTAGAGACTTTAATAAATTCACGTAAAGACATTTCGTCTCAATCTTTGTACAAAGAACATGTGAAACAGAACAGAGCAAACGTTGAAGTAGTTCGCGGGTAACTTATTTCGGGCTACGAATAAAAAGCCAATATATCGTTATTGATTATAACGATATATTGGCTTTTTATGATTTTGTGGAAATAAAAGAAAATCGAAAGCAAAACAAATGTTCCGCTCAATTTTATGTTAAGGATATTTTTTTGCAAATATGAAGTAGGTAGTAAATACAAGTTTTCTTATTTCGTTATTCGTGTGAGTGTTGCTTAGAACGAGTATAAAGTTATTTTTAGGAAGGATCAAACGCGAATCCATCGGCCCATGGTTTTCCATTAAAACAGGGGGCAGGGGGACACCAATACTATTTATATCTTGAAAAACATCATTGGCAAGTTGGACTGGAGCAGACTAGGACTCTATACTATAAAAGGTTATAAGCCACCTTAGGTTCGCAGACGACCTACTCGTAGTACTTCTGTCAGAGACGAGTGGCCAGATGCAACTTATGATAGAGTCTCTACATCAAGCCAGTGTCAAGGTAGGACTGGAGACAAAGAGTATATTATACCTATACAGGACACTGGAGATGAAATTAAACACAACCAAGACAATGAAAAAAATATTACTGGTTTGAAAATCGTTCTTTTGCAATTTAGAATCAATTATAATTTGTAGGTAGAAGGAACGGGGAACATCGGGTTGTAAGCAAGGGCCGTTTCCTGCGAGAGTGCGAGGTGCCAACCGCATTGCTTTATAACCTTTTGATGTCCTTCAAATCAAATCAGATCAAATATTTTTATTTCACATTAACCTTACATGGCCACTTGTGACGAGTGTATATTGTATATTGTAAAACCGTATACGCCTGTAAAAGAATGGGTTACTCTGTGGAAACGAGACACATGCACAGCAACATTATTTTTATTCGTTGTATTGACTTGGTGTATGTATATTACAATTTCTTTTAAATTAATTTAAATTTTACACACTTTCAAAGATATACTGGAATTTTACAGTTACAGAATCTTTCTCTCAGGAAATACTTGGGCTTAAGTTATAAATCGCCCTTATTGCTCTCTTTTGTAAAATAAATATAGTATTTATTTAGGCTGAACTTTTAACAGAGGTGCCCAAATTTAAAATAGGCTTGTTTGAGTCCGGATATCTCAAATCTGATTGTTTTTTTACTTTTTCTAAATGTCTTTTATATATAAATCATTTTTTTATTTAGTTATGTTATTGTTGTCACATAAATAATAATAGTTATGTCATTGGCAAATCTATTTGCTTCAGATCAGAAAAAAAATTGACCGAGAGTTATGTGTTATGGGACACAAGCCCTTGCTGGCACAGGTGCTAGACTAATCGATCACATGCAAATAGGATTGACTATCTGAAGAAAAAAGTATCAGCGTGGGCAAACTGGATTCGCATTTATAAAGTGGCTAAGAAATTTACTATGAAAAGGTTTGATTCCTTATCCCATACGTGGTTGCGACGTGTATTGAAACTGTGCAAACTTGAGTTTTATTACTTTTCTCGTTCTATGTTTGGATCATGGTTATTTGTCTTCAAATCGTAATGGCTAAGAGGGGAATTTTCCAGGGCGATAGCATCAGACCGTTGTGGTTTTGTCTAATTTTGAAGCGATATAAGGGATTTAACGCTAGGCAATCTGTTAGGGAATGAGACCATTCTTTGTCATCTTTTGTTCACGGTAGTCTCATATTATTTGCGTCAAGAACTCTCTCCGAAACTGACACAACATATTTTGATATACCAGAAGGTCCAAGTACATTGGATGGGGGTGTCAACCGGTTGGTGGTGCAGCGCTTCAATGATCGGATGACAAGTGCTAAAAATCCTTTTGTAAGGGTAAGCACAACAAGATTGCCCAACGTGGGACCGCGAGCGGCAACTGCCGCCGGCTGTATGGTACTTGAGAGCTTCAATCGTGCGTTCTTGCCCAGGCATACATTACAGTATCGTCGGGAAGACTGGGCGAGGAACCCTCATCGTGGTAATTTAAAACTATAAAGCACACGCAACCTAAGTAAGCAATGCCTAAATGCCTGTATGCACTGCAAACCACTGTTCAATATTTAGCACACAATAAAGTTATCTTTGTGTTATTGTATTATAGAAACGCGTCACGTCAATCTTCAGATCCATTAGATTTAGGTTCAAGAACAAAGATTTAGGATTAGAAATAACTACTAATTTTTCCATCGTATTCAAAAAATATATATTTCATTTACCTACAAATTAAAAGCTTTTCATTCTAGTGATGTAAATTTTCCATTAATGAGAAACAGCTTCAACAAAGATTTTACTTTTATATAATGGAAAACTAAGTGTTAAGTTTATGAAGTTTCTTGAAAATAACACTTCTATTTAAAATAGGTCACGTTCACGTTTTTATCGTTTCCGTTGTAATGGAAAAGTAAGCATTATTTATTTTATTTTGTTGAGCAGTGTTACTTGTATATTATGCTAATGGGGTGTAAACGATCTAACTAGGTGAATAGTGTTTTTAGAATATTGGAAGGCAAACAAACAGATGAATTTCCTGACGGTAAGAAATATACCCCGCCTATCGACTTCTAAATCGTTAACGGTGCGTTACCAATCTGGATCACGGATCTTAAGCCTCGGCCAAAAGTAAGTTTAACGGATGCCTTACTCTCCAAACAGGAACATGTCAATCCAAAGACCAATGTTTTTGCCGTAGGATTATGTAAGTGTGGTACCTACCTATCTGGGCGAACCGTAACGTAACTATTCCACCTAGTTAAATGTCACGGTGTTATTGACTGCAAACATTTGCTTGCTTATTACGAATAACCTGGCAGGTAGGGAGTTAGTCAATAGTTCAAAGGAGCCAGCACCAATATAAAAACATTTTGTTAATCGCAACGAAATCGGTCTATCCATTGAAAAGTTATTCTTCAACAGACACACATATACACGCACACACACTTTAATTTTATGACACCCCTCTTTTTCCGTCAGGGGTTAAACCCTTCTAGTAGTTTTGAGTTACACTAAATAATGCATAATTTTTCACTTATATATTAATGATGATGACTTATATATTGATGTCGTCAAGACAAGTGACGAGTGATGAGTACGTAGGTCACACTACAAGTTTAGCGTAACTTAATTAAAAAAACAACATGTTATGACCAAAATATTATGTTTATTGCTTAGTGTTCAAAATGTAAAGGAGATTATTTTGAAAAATAATCTCCATTTTAAACATTTTTTCATGCAATCGAATCATTTTTTTAAAACAGGAGGACCACATACTTGAAGGCATATTTTTTATGTGCTGATTGAACGCTATCTCTTCGGAGTTGGTAAAAGTAAAACCTCTCGTTAAATCTTTGATATTGGGAAAATTCAGAAATCAAAAAGTGTTAAGTCGGGGCTATGCGCAGGATAAGTGACGAGATGTACTTTTTCGGAAGCCAAAAATGACTTAGTTTTGTTGGCCGTGTGTGAAGAAGCGTTATCATGGGGTCGACTTTCGCGAACTTTTTCTAACACCCTGGGTAAACAAATGGGTCTACCACTCGGCATTAACACTTTTGTGATCTTCAAGTGGAATTGTACAAGATGGAACCCGTAGCTAAGAAAAAAACGCGATAATTTTTTTAAACAACGTTTCTCGCCTGTATCTTTTTTGTTAGCCTGTTCCCATTTTCAAACACCCATTCACAAGATTGATGTTTTTTTTTTTCGGGTTCAAATCAAAAGTTTCGTCTCCTGTGATAATATCATAAACGGCATTAGAATTTCCGTGGTCATACTTCAGTAGCATCGGTAAGCACCAATCCACGTGAGTCCGCTTCTGCTCCGCTGTCAGTTCACGAGGGATCCAACGACATCAAAGTTTCCGAACTTTCGATTCTTCGTGTAAAATTTTCTGGACTTGGCTTATACCAATACCCAATAGTCCTCGAATTGTCTCACAAGTAATCCGGAGGTTTTCTTCAATTAGGCGCTTAACAGTAGCCATATTATTTTCGTTGACGGCAGTTGAAGACCGCCCTTCACGAAATTTGTCATGTAAAATAACTCGACCTCTCTCAAATTCAGCAAACCATCGCCTCACGGTGCTCAGACAAGATGTTTCTCTCCCAAAAGCATTTTGAAGACGAGCGGCACAGTCTTGCGGAGAAAGACAACTTTTAAAATCATAAAAAATCATCGCTCTAAAATATTTTCGACTTAATTCCATTTTCGTTGCGTACGCAGAACTTCGATGTGTGATAAAAAAACCAATTGTTTTTTTATTACTAAGAAGGTTGCAACGTTTTAAAAATATAACATTTGAAATTCAAATAGTTCCTATTAGCTAAAAGTGCAAAACTTTTAGTGTGCCCCATGTATAACTCAAAGGAAAAGTTTGCCCATAGCCGTAAGAGATTAATCACTGTTGAACTGTAGTGGATCACTCACAATAAGCAGTTAAGTTCCTTAGGTTAATGAAACTTGCATTTACTCGCATTATGGAGATGCTATGTGTGGTGAGATAAGGGTGATAGAACTTCGACACTTGTGATACAACTGTTTATATACTGTAGATATTTGTAAGATAAAAAAGATAACAATAGTATCATGGTGATAAATGATAAATGTGTACTAAACGGATATTCTAAGTAACGAATTACTTATATGTATAACTACTTTAATTATTTGAAAAATGAAATTTATTTATTTGCCGAAAATGTGTTTTAAAAGCTGTTACAAAAGATATTTGTTAACACCAACATATTAGGTATACCACATTATGGTTTGCAAATATCTTTAAAAATATACGAATTTATTATTAAGATTTATAACATATAATGTTTTAAATATTTTAACAAAATTTTAAAATATAATTAGGTTTACCCCAAACTACCATAAGCTACCAAAATAAAAAATATTTAAAAAATACGGGAAACATATTTTTAAATAATATCTACATATCTATTTAATAATGCCTTAACTAACACCGTGACAACTGACTAGGTGGTAGAGTTTCGCAGCGACTCGCCTGGATTGGTACCACCGCACACCATTCTCCCACCGTCTTTCCCTTTTCTTACCGTCGTAAAGACAGTGTCATGTTCCGGTCATATCACGGGTAGGGTAGTCGTAAGACTAGCACAATTGACCTGGTCGCAGGACAGCGATGCAAATACAATGTCTATACAATGTATATATCATAGACATTGTAATGTGGCCTATATATATAGGCCACATTTGTCTCCTGCCATCAGGAGAGACGTGTGCT
>NJDC01003206.1:22881-43683 GCA_002245475.1 Calephelis virginiensis
AGGATGAAAGAATATTATATTTGAATTGTAAAATACAAATTGATTGAAAAATTAGCAATGGCATGCTCCGTTAATTCGGCATATGGAAAGAGCAGCAGATCAAAGATTGACAAAACAGGTATATACAACAAAACTATGGATGGATGTAATTGCCATAAGAGGTCTAGGTTGAAATTATATAAATGAATCTCACGGATATTATTCGAGGGTGGTGCCCAAGTTCTCCGAAATACGAACCCTATAATTTGCACTAATATAGTTCGCTCTTGATACTCTTTGCCTATACAGCAAGGGAGTTAACGTGAAAATATGTGGGTATGTTTGTTTAGCAATCAGGCGGCAATATTAATTTTTATGGCATGGTTACCGCGCTGCCATAGCCATAGTCTACACAAACTACATATATGTTATAACGTACATTATATCAAATAACTAAATAAGACTGCGTAGTTTACGAAACATACATTTTAAATACAAACTACACTACTACTACTACTACAAATTGTTTTTTCAAGTTATAATGGATTTCTTTAAAGGATTTTTTATTTTTTTCCCCGTGTTGATCGGGGCTACATTGCAGAATAGACCATCTGCCTTCCTACCAGGTAGCTCGTAAAAGGTGAGCATAGGTTTACCGTCACTAACAGCGTGACATCTGACTAGGTGGCAGAGTTTCGCAACGACTCACTCGGATTGGTACCACCTTCTCACCTATTCCTGCCGCCATAACGTCATGACGTGTTCCTGTTTGGAGGGTAAGGTAGCCGGTAAACTTACTTTTGCTTGAGGCCTAACAACCCGGCCTCAGGTTGGGAACGCACAATTACTACCTTTCTGTCTCTAGGCGGCGTGAATTTCTTAACATCAGGAAATCCGTCTGCTTGTTTGCCTTCCAACATCATAAAAAAATCAAAAGACCCAACAGTATTTGATTTACTTCGTTGAAAATAAATTACTAATTTAATGATCGTACAATTGTAATACGAAGAAAATACTTGGTTATTCCAAAATTTAGTTATAAATTAACAAATTAGATATGTTAAAAAACCATTTGCTGTACTCTGAATTACATACTAAATATTGTGATTAGAGAATTTAAATTAATATAAATTCAAAAACACGTTATTTACATAGAAACATATTATAACATAATTAGAAAATAATTTTTGATTTTTCCAAGTTTGTTTGTCGCAATTGGTATTGCTAGGAGTCCTAGAACCTGCAATGCAGGATCTTCCAAAATCATGTATCCAAAATGATGAGCAATCTTTTTATTGTACATAATACTGGTGCATTGCTGTAGACGAAAGCAATTCAAATCGTAAAATAAGTTCTATCTTCAAACAAAAGTTACGTTCAAATAAGTTAAAATATCAACTCTGGAAAAATATTTTAGGCAAGTAAATATTCATACTTAAGAATTTAAATTTCTCTTTGATATCGGAACGTATTTTTGTTTGTGCAAATCCAGGGGGTATTATGTAAATATATATGTATATACCCCCTGATCCCTCCACATTCATGGCAAACATTTATTTTTTTACTTTCGAGGCTTATGAAGCTGTTGGACTATATACACTTTATTTACTGCTTTCAACTGTGCTTTTTTGAGCTCCAAGCCTGTCAGCACTAGTGTTCTCCAAGGCTCTCGGTTTTTTAACAAAATATTTCTTTGGTATATCAATGACACACTACAAATTAGTAAAAGTAATTGCGGGAAAAGCACTTTACTTTGAAGGGCCAAATATTTCATGGGAGCAGGTCACCGAGAGCCGACTTATGTCGAAGTCAAGTGTCTATTGTAGAAGCTCCTGTATTTTGGGGCCAGCTAAACCTAGTTCAATTTAAGCCCAAGAAACACAAGTTTGTGCTTACTTCGCTAAAAAGTCTGCTCTTGTTGTATCGCCTCTTTTAGAGAGAGTTTTTCTAACTGCTACAAACAGTCTTAAGTCTTAACAGCCTTAAACAGTCTTATGTGTATTTGTAAAAAAACATCGTTATTTGTTTCATACAAATGCTAATGTCCTAGGTTTGTCTCATTTTAGAAATAACGAGAAACTACATGTGCCTAACCAATAACTCAACATTTACAAAAATAACGTGTATTGCATGTCCATTCGTATATACAACCAAATTCCTGATAATCTTAAATCACTTCCATTAAACAGATTTCGAAAAAAGGTTTTCAACTTACTTTTAGAGAAAAATTACTATAGTGTCAAAGATTTTCTTGCAGATAAGAATAAATAATACAGTATTTCTAATATGATTAATTTAATTGCAGAATGTTGGGTGCGCAGGAGTTTGTTTCGCCGTTTCTTCTCCTGTCTGGCTTGGTTTGGAAGCGGTGGTAGCTTACGATAGATAGGGATATATTAATTTACATTCTAAAAATTGTGTGTATTAATAAATAATCATGTAATCTCAAAACAAACAAAAAACAGTGTGTAAATAGTAAATCATGAATAAATAATTAAAAACCTATTAAAATATTTGCACACCACAAGTTGGTAGAATATGTAGGAACGCTTAAATAATTTTGTAACATCTATGTAACACTCATATTCCGCAATTAAATATTTTTTTCTTTTCTTTCTTTCTTTATTTCTTTCTTTCTTAAATTTTCTAGATATCGATATTTTGAGTGATGTTCAGTTTTGTAGTCATCTGGAGCCTCCACCTCTAAAATATCTGGTATGCTCAGTAAGACGAGACAGTGCTTTAAGCTGTTTCATCGTTTGCAACTCTGTTAGCCCAAACTAACCCAAACAAGGAGTGGACTGACCCTATTTCTGGACGGGCGCTTCCTAGTATTGGCTCCTTTCTTTTGACTACATTTAATGAAGAGCGTGTGAAATCGTAGATGATCGGGCTCTTTCCGATTGGCTGCTTAGAGATATTACTTCACTTAGTGTATTCTACCCAATTCATCAGGGTGAATGCTCCGAAAGTGTTAGGTATAATACCAGCCGCCGATTTTTACATTCGGATATTGCAACAGAAATTCAAGTTTCATGCCCACTATCTTGACGTTTGACAAATACCTACCGTGTAATTTTATTACCTCTTACAACTTCTACTTTTTTAATTACCAACAGCGGTACTTTAATTACCAACAGTGGTATTTTCAAACGGATACAACTCATTCCTAAAAGGGGGGCAATGCATCTATGACACTTTTATTGTTGTAGATATCTGAGGTTGGTGGTAATCATTGTATCAGCATCTCACGTTTTAGCACCCTTCTTTGATAGCAAAAAATACCAATTATCGTACTGACATCTTAGATCGAAAAGTCTAGTGGTGAGTCGCGGGTTAAGCAGTAATTTTTAAGCATTGTATATTAATTATTCATCACACAACATTGTATATGTAATGCAAATAAAGTGGTAATTTATTTAAATGTATAATAATAAAGTAGGAATTAGAGTTTAAGAACTGTTTAATTTTTGGGCTTAAGTCTTTCTACTATTGAGTTGGACTTGTTTTTGAAGGGTTCTGTAGCAGCGAGCATAGATTATGGATATATTTTGAAAGTCGTAAGTAATATTTGACTAGATGTTACATCACTATTATTTTTTACCTTCACAAAAATAACTTTGTTTATCATAAGTACTATTTATGTAAATTACTATGTTATATTTACGGTTCTAAAAATGAGTCATCTCTCAGAAGTTTTTATTTTAATTTTTGCCTTTTCGTTTTTTACTTTACCGCATAATAAAACAAAAAGGAATAAATGAAATCTGTCAAGGAATTATAGGCAAGTTTTAAATTTTGTCTTTAACACCTCTTTTACAAAAACTCCTTTTTAAATAAATATAATAAAAAAAGTAGCCATTCTCGAAACACGGAGTATCCTGTTAAATGGATTCGTACACTTTTTAATAACCATATCAAATAAAAAAAATTTTTATTTGTTCTAGCTTCACGCCAAAACATTGAGATCAACACAACTTTGGCAAATAAAGTAAATAGAATCTCGAGCTTCTTGTAACTGTCGTTCTAAATGAGAATTGCGGGATAAAACTTCTTCGTATGTTTTCATACATTCTAGAAAATTATTTTGTCGTATTTCAAGTAGGTCGCGTTGCTCAATAACATCTTTGTATTCACTATATAATTTTGAGAAATCTTGTTTTAATTCAGAATTCTTATACATGACATCTTTTATCTGCTTTTCGTATTCCTCCCGTTCTTTTAATAAATCATTACATAAGATATTTGTAGACTTTAATTCCTCTAAAGCTGATTGCAGTTTACATTCTATGTTTTTTTGTATAGCTTGCTTACGAGTCATCATTTTTTTGGTGTAATAAAAAAGACGTCGTAAAAAGGATGATAAAAACTTGTTTCTATTTACTTATAAGATAAATTCCTCTGTTATAATTTAAAATGGTTAAGTCGGTACAAAGTTAAATATCTTTATTTTTTTTTTCGTTCACAACCAAATGCAAATAATAATTGTACCTGTCCTAAAATTGAAAGGGTTAATTGTATAAAATATTTAGGTATCTATTATTAAGATTACAGACTTTTCTGGCACTATCATCTCGATGTAATTAATAATAGAATTTGTGAATGGATCTGGATATTTAAATCACTTAGAGACGTCGCGTCGAAGAAAATATTAATTCGATTTTATTATGCTCTCGTTCAATCTGTTCTAACATATTGCATTCCTGAATGGAGCGGTTGTTCTTAAGTAAAATTTTTGAAGTTGAAAAGGGGACAGAGAGCATCAATTAAGGTTATGTATAAAAAGCCATACAGGTTCCCTACCGAAGATATGTATTCCTTAAGTGATTTGCTAAGCTATGAAAATGGTATATTTATAATATATTTTGGTAGAAAAATATAAAACTGTAGTAAACGAAGCTAAAACATATAGAAGAGGCAAAAAAAAGATACTGAAATTCCAAAAACCAATATAATATGATAGACAGGCAGGATATCTATAAAGTGAATAATCTTTTAAATATTTACGAATTGCAATGGCTAAGGAAACTAAACCATAATGAGGTTGAAGCGTTATTACATGTAGTATCATAATCTATTGTTAATACAAATCAATAGTATCATAATATATTATATAATAACACACACTAAACAAACAAACGTAGCATATACACACACACACACACACACACACACACACACACGCACGCACGCACGCAAGCACGCACGCACGCACGAACACACACACTTTTTACACTTTTTACACACAAAAAACTTTTTAAATACAGAATAATCTCCAAAAAATTTTGTTACAAAGGCACTTGAATAATATCATAATTATTTTTTCAGAACGACTTTGAGCTACGAACATAAACCTTTTGTGACTTCGTGTTATGTAAATATAAATTCTTTTAATGTCTTCCTTCTTTATTGTAACAGAAATCTGATTAAATGATTACTGAGAGCTTTTTGAAAAGTCCTTACATTTTCTATTCGACGCCATTCTGCACAATTTTCTGTTCAGCAGTTGGCGTGAGCATATAATAGCCATACATTTGCACTATTTCACACACAAAATCATAACTGGCAGAAAAATAAAAATAGAAATAGAATATAAAATAAAAATAGAAAAAGAAAAACAATTCTCTCATTTATTAAACATGTTCTTTCATTTCACGAAAGTAGTGCAGACCCAGCCCGCTTGAAGTCGTGGCCTTGTATGATCTTCAGGTCAGTCAGTCACCCATATATTTGTAGTTTCCCATTCCGTTTGATTTTTAGATCTGAAACTAGGCCAAGATGTTCTCGACGAATTGCTGAAACCTTCATAATATGTTAGGGTGAAATATCACTCACATTTTAAAAATAGTTATGAAATTCCAAATTGGTTCATAAAATGAAAACCTTGTTATATGAAAGTCTTTCAACGCTTGCATTTATTCATATAATTTTCTAGACTAATATTTGACTGGAAGTCACTAGATATCAGTATAATTTTCACCAGTCAAAGATATTTATACTAACATGGTTGGATAAATGACAAAGTTATATGTG
Organism: Calephelis virginiensis; assembly: GCA_002245475.1. Lineage (NCBI taxonomy): Eukaryota > Metazoa > Arthropoda > Insecta > Lepidoptera > Riodinidae > Calephelis > Calephelis virginiensis. The sequence continues at coordinate 28,894 of NJDC01003206.1, forward strand.
TGGTTTAGGAAAATGTGATTTATCTCAAAAACAACTGACCATACACATACATAAATTTGTATCTTAATGTTAAGTCCCTTGCGATGTCGGCAGAGACTAGAGTATCGAATTTCATGTGTCATCGTCCTTGCAGATATTTTTCAAACCAATTTTCGTTGAAAGTTGTGTTAAGTTCTACATTTTTTTTAGATTTATAACTCTTTAACTTAAGAAGTAAGTGAGTCATTGCACGATTGGTTTTGCTGCCAGTTTTACCACAATAAATCGAATAGACTGAATAGAATTTGTATTTAATGACCTCATACCATATATACCTCGCATAGACACATCGTACAAGTTTGGAATTTTTGTAGAGTTGCTTTCACGTACAGGATTAATGTAAGTTCTAAAGTAAATGGAATGCTATATTTGTAAGCTCGTTATAATTTTTATCATCCAAATTATCCAAAATCACAAAGTGTTGGATTTGCTAAAAACCGCTTGTTGTTATTGGGCTTTATTTATTGACATGATGGAAAGTGGAGCGTTTGTTGATGCGAGTAATAGTTTTTCCTGTTTACAAAGATACGTTTAAAGGGAAAACACGTCGGGAGAAATTCCTGATGAAAATGAACCTGTTTTCTTTGTGATTTGTCATCTACTCGTAATATAGCGAACTGTTCTGTTGTTTGCTTGAAACAGAATTTAGTTTTATGTAAAGTGGCAAATGTAATCAGTTGCTAAACAGATAAATGTTATAACACCTTGTGGGTTTTTATTAAGAATGTTATTCGAGATGTTGGTTGCCTGAAACTCAATGTACACTTGCTTGCAAAATAGCAAAATTGAGAAGTGGGGTGTGCTTTACGAAGGCCCCGTAATCTTTCTTCAAGTTATGTGTTTTGTAGTTAAGATATTACAGACATAACAACACTTAGAAGAAAATGACCAAATAACTAGAAAGTGTAGAAAAACATTTGAATGAACATGCCATCTTAAGCTATTGCCTATACTGTATAAATAATCCCAACCGCACTAACACTATTGATGCGAAAGTTTACATGGTTGTTAAGATAAATTTGCATTGACTTTCAACGAAGCTAAAATCCAAACAAGCAAGGACGTTACGCTGAATAAAATATTAAGCTTTGTGAAATTCGGTTGGCCACAGACTCGTACTGGTATTGACCATGGGCACTGTTTTACCACGGGATAACATGTTTTTAGAACACGGTAGTCTAGTTTGGAGACACCGCGTAGGTAATTGTACTGAGTAGTTTACAAACTATCGAATTGCGGGAATTACACTCAGGACATATCATCAGTGTAGTTAAAATGAAACTGCTTGCGCGCAATCACGTGTGGCTGGCGGGGCTTAGCACGGACATATAAACATTACTATTTTAAAAAAAGTATCTTCATGCCCATATCCCCGAAGAGGTAAGCAGAATCAGAGCACGACTAGCCAAAAACACTAGGACCCAGAATGTGATAGGTGCCAAGCCTATCGTCAATTGGGCACATATCCAATCCCGAGCAACATTTTTTTTAATAGAATTTTATTAGAAACCATATTTTTTCATTGCCCGACCTGGGAATCGAACTCGGGACCTCATGAAGTCAAATCCAAATACCGCTGGACCGCTAGACCACAGAGGCGATTATTTTTGTTTATTATCTATATCTATACTAATATTATAAAGAGGAAAAGTTTGATTTTTTGTTTGTTTGAAATGGATAGGCTCCGAAACTACTGGATCGATTTCAAAAATTATTTCACCTTTAGAACACACACACACACATTACCCCTGAATCACATAGGCTATGTTGTATCAAAATCGGTGCAGAAGAAGCTAAGTTACGCAGGTGAAGCTGCGTGAAACTACTAGTATTTTATATGTTGCTAAATTCGTATTTTATTATGAAAACAAAATATTTTTCTTATAATTGATTTTATTTTAAATTTAAATTTCTTATCCGTACTTCAAACACGAAAGTGGATTTCTCATTTAAACACAATTTCCTTTTTGACATTATCAATTTTCTGAGAGGACTGACGATACATTTCTTGACAGTTGTACAAAACACCTGTCCAGTTACTAAATTGACACAATACTGCTCCAGACAGACACAGACACGCACGCACACACTGACACGTGACGCTCACACTACCGCTCTTATGCCTTGGGGTTTAAAAATAAAACAAGAAAGACGCTCCCCGTACAAGGAACTGAAACCTAAAGAAAAAGGTATCAAACATATTATACTTGCAGGGTATCTTAAAAGAGGCCTTTAAAATTAATAATATGTAGGTATGTTTATATAAAAACAAAATTAAAAATGTTAAAAAATCCCTCGACGCAGACGGTTAAAATGTAATTTAAAAATAAATAAATAAATTTAAAACCCGTGTGGGATTTTAGACAATTTTAGTGACAAGAGAATTAAAGTAAAAAGCTTGGATTAAATGTGTAACTTGATGAGATTACCTAACATCATTCGCTACTCTGAATGCTTTCCTAATCTATGCTTGCTATTTCTGCTGCGAATACGAGTCGACTCAACTCGGACATTTTTTTCAGGTTCCCGTCAAGTCTTTAAAAGCGTCTATTAATTGTCAAGCATAAACTATCTCGCCGTTATCACGTTCCGTTTTGGATGGCAGGATGAACGGTAAATTTTGATATAAGTTAGAGGCCTCTTGACCGTCTAAGAAGATTATTAGGTATGATTACAAATAGCAATAAGTCCTTTCTTATGGTTCGGCTCCTAGAATGAGCTTATAGTGCAAAAAATAATCACACATTGTGCACGTATTGCTTCTACCTAGGCACGGAGTTTTTTTACATTTTACACAATGATAATACTTGATTATCATTCAAACATTTCTGATATATTGATATCGCGAAAAGAGTTCTTTTTATTTTCGTAGTTATACTCGTATTACAAATTTTAAACAAAGGATTTAATTTTTAGGTGAAACAGTACCTAGTGTTATTTTTGAGTTTCCATTTGTTGCAAAATATTAATTTGATTTGTATATTGTGTCATTTTAGGTACTTTTGAGCACAGTACTAATACAAGATATAGACTGCCTGTTAATATTTTTGGCAGGTATCCATGGTCAGATCGCATTGTTAGACTGATCTGACCACGTCCACTTTTTGTGTCCTTGGTCAGACTTACGCAATCTAACTACGGACATATTAAAAAATATGTATCCGTGATCAGACTATGATGTAATATGAAATTACGAAATTAATAGTTATGAAATTATTATTATAATTATTGGAATAAAGATGCAATTTTAGATTTAAATATCTGTTCCAACAGGCCAATCTAATATATCAATCTGGAGAGTGATTGGCGTGCAAGATGTATTTGGAAATAATAAAAATATTAATTTGGGATCTCTCAATAATAATACCGTCTTAGAATAAGAAGTAAATTATAGAGTTATCAATAGATTCTGTCATGTAATGGTCCATAGGGTAGGGTAGTTGATAGTCTTGCACAATTATAGGCCTAATAGAATCTACAATTTTTTTGTTACCGGCACTTGTACTTTTGTAGAAATATGTTAATAATCCGATAGCACTGTGTTCAAGAATACCTAAAATGATATCCGACTCCAATTTGAACTTTGCATGAAATCAACATACAGCAGTAACCCTACAGTGTCGCGCCATAGTCGCGCAATGTGCATGTCAGGTTCCCGTAGCAGACGCTCCCGTTTCAGACGGTCAGGTTAGGCCTAGTTGTCACCTGACTTCTTCAGAGGGAGGATAAACACATCTAGAAAATATTGTTGATGAATAAAGATTTCTTGATATTTGATTTTTTTATTACATATTACATATTTTTATATTTTGTACAACTCCTTAATCAGATACAAAAACAGCGTGCAAAGTGTGGGTTTCGGACAAACTTACTTTACTACCGCATTTGCGTTTGTCTTCTAAATCCAGTCCAATCTATCCAAAAGGATGGACTTATTTACTCTCAAGTGTTCGGGAGAGGTGCTGACAATATCTCCATACATTTAGGTCGTTATACGCAAACGCGATAGTAAAGTACATAATTTCATAAATTCACACTCTGCACACAGAACACTTTTGAAATAAACAATGTAATGTATCAAATGTAAGCAAGTTACTAACGCCAATAATAAAAAAGTAAGTATAAAAAAATACTTAACACACGGTACATTCATAAGTCCAGTTGAAGTTGTAAAACCGCGATGGTAATTGTAACACATTAACCAGTAAAAAAAGATGCACAAAACCCTGTTTAGGACAAAGTATAGATAGTTTTTTACAGATTCTTTTTTGCACTTGGGTTCTTGTTTTGTTTAAAACTGTTTTTAATTAATTAGTCTTAATTTCGTGTTTCAAAAACGAATTATTTTTCCCTATTCTTTATTGTAACATTATTTTAATGGTGAATATTGATACACGGCAAGTATCAATATTCACTGTTCTTCTCTCAAAATTGTCTTTTGTGTATAATTAATGTTAATATAATATAACAAAGGATTGATTGTTTGTTTTCTTGCATGAAATAGGCTTCGAAAGTACTGGCTGACTCGAAAAAATAACCCTGCGTTACATGACCGGAGGCTCTAATTATTGTTGAAAAACAAATGTCCAACCGCGCGAAGCCGGAGGCGGTCCACAAGTATTTCATATTTATGAGCAATACAAAATTCGCTTCTTTATTCTGAGATAACATTTGTTCGAGGTCTCCAGTCACATCAGACACACACGTATAATATACACATTCTTTTGCAAGCCTTACAAATGAGTAGGCTTGAATCCGGAATGAGAAAGAATATTACACAATATATAAGAATGACTGATAAGAATTCTCCTTATATGTGATGAATATATGAATGTATACAATGCGATATGCAATGCGAATGTGGATGGATGTTAGTACGCGGGGAGACCTAGGTTGATATTCTGCGATCAAACCGTGATTTGTGGTGGTGTCATGATTTTCCGAAAGAGTTATGAATGTGGAGGAAGCCAGGCAGGTCTGCAGGGATCGTGACATTTAGCACTCGATATTCTCTGCCTCAGTTGGTGAGGAACTTGCCGTGAAGATATGTATAAATGTATGTAAGAATAACAATATGCGATCAAGCAAACTTCCAAGTGGAATTCGATCATTATGTTGTTTTGCAAGAGCAACTATATATTATTTGATTAAGTTGAAATAAACGATCTATCGTACCTAAATCGATTGACACTATTATCAACGGAATATTCTAAGTTTCAACATTTAAGTTTAATATTTTGGAATCAAATTAATTAATGTAAGGAGTTTTCGGAAGACTAGTTCCAGTTGACAACAGAGCTTTAAACTGATTGAGAAAATTAGTCACAACTATAATTTGTGTGTTTTTATTTCAATTGAAAGACAAAGGCAAGTAAGTGGTATGCTTATTAAAAGACCTAAGGTAATGTCCAATATTTTTTTAAAAACATTGATACGTTTAACACTTTTTAAGTTATGATTAATTATGTTTAGCGGTTCAGTTGTTGAACTTGACTGCCTGAGGTCCCGGGTTCGAATCCCGGGTCGAGCAACAAAAAAAAATTGGGTTTTCAAATTTTCTGATAAAAAAAAGACGTTGCTCGGGATTGGATATGTGCCCGGTAGGTGGCAAACCTATCAAATTGTGGGACTTAGTATCTTCGGCAAGTCGTGGGTGTCTGGTTTTGCCTCTGTCTACTTCTTCGGGGATATGGGCGTGAAGATATTTTATACTTTACTTTTAAGTTTAGGCAAACGGTAATGGTATGCATAGACCGTGTCTTTCAGGAGACAAACACGAATAAACAAAACTTGTTTTATAAATTTCAAAAATAACACACTAATAATAGTAATACACTTCTTGCTATTTTAATATTAATTATGTGTATATGATATAGCCTTTAGCGACTATTGTAAAACTTACTACAGTTTAGTATATTAAATTTCTATTGTAACAAGCAATTGTAATTAATCGCCTCGTCGGTCGAGTGGCTAGCATATTCGCCTAACTGCAGCGACCAACAGCGAGGCTCGGGTTTGATTCCCGACGGGGGCAGGCATTTGTGTGATGAGCATTTGGATGTCTGGATTTCCGGGTCTGGGTGTTTATTAAATTTGTTCTCGTATGTATTTGGGTATTTCTTAGTATTGGAATCGTTGACTAACACCCATAACACAAGCATATAATTTGCTTACTTTGGGGTTAGATTCAATTTGTGTAGCTTGTTCATGGAAATTTATTTAATTATTTCAGTTAATCATGTTATTAACAATGTTATTAACATCAGGTTATTAACAAAACAATTACACTTAGGGCCACTTGCACGCTCTTTATTTATGGTGTGTTGTATAACTTAAACTGTTAATTTATTAAATTAAGTAGTGACTGTCAGTGGACAAACTCCATTTTGAAGTACACATAGGTATATCAAAGAGTAAATTTGTATTATAATTATGTATGTAGGCATTATAAGATTGAATATACATCCTAGCCTCATTTTGGTAATACAACTTAACCATTTGTGTTGCCTAAAAGCAGCGTGCGACAATTGTCATACAGAAAATGTGGCTTGTTTCATGGAAGTAATTACAAGGAACTCTCATTCATGTGTCACACAAAGCGAGTGGAATCTACCGGTCAAGCCTTTTCATATGTAATTGACGTGCAGCCTCTACAGCTTCCCAGTACGGTTGTGACGTACTTTGGCTATGAGCGCTATAATTATTTTATCTATTATAATGTAAAAGAAAGTATATTCAAGACCGTATCCGTAAAATAGTAGGCAGAGATATAACCAGGACATCCACTACTAGCCAACGACACTAAATCTCACAATGTGATAGGTGGTAAAGTTATTGCCAACGTGGCACTTACCCAATTCCGTGCAACGTTGTGTATTATTAAAAAAAATGAAAAAACACATTTCCGTTTTTGTTGCCCGACCCGGGATCTCATGAAGTCAAGTTTTACGCCATACCGCTAGACCATAAAGGCGATTATTATCATGCTATGAATATTACTATTATATATTACTATTTTTTCCTTTTTTTGCCCACGGTTTTGCTCGCAATAATGTAATTAAAAGTATCCAATGTTACTTTTAATTTTAACTTCATGATAATTAGTTAAGTAGATTTTTCGTGAAACTTTAACAAACAAACTTATATTCGCATTTAGATACATTTTCAAATCCGTTGAAAAGTGGATTGACCACTAATACAATTTCTAACAATTAAGTTTATATTAAACTAGCTATTGCCCACGGCGTGGCCCGCATAGTAACACAGGAACCGTGTTTCGGGATAAAAGTTATCCTATGTTTTAATCCAAGTTACCCTCTATGTGTGTACCAAATTTTATGAAAATCAGTTTTTGCGTGAAGGAGTAACAAACAAACATACAAACTTTCGCGTTTATAATATTAATAATAGAATAGGATACGAACAAAAATTGACACATAGAAACAAAAAATATCACTCATCTTCAAGATGTAGGCAGAAGCAAAACCTGGGCATCCCCGACTTGTTAACTAACAATGTGATAAGTGGCAAGCCTTTCGCCAATCTGACATATTATATCCAACCGGGTAACGTAACGGTAATAAGAACAATTTAGATAATTGTTTTTTCAGTTTTGTTGTCCAACCAAGGGATTGAGCTCGAACCCGAACCTCATGCAGCCAAATCCAAGAATGGACCGCTAGACCACAGAGGTAATAAAAAAGACACAATCATCAATAATATTTCCTATAATAAATGAAAGCAGAAAAATTTTGGAACAAAATATTATTACCGGTAACGGGAAGCAGCCAGAATTCCCGTCGCAAACAACAAGGATTTCAGGAGCTCCGGATAAAATGTTATCGGAGCAATTACAGCGCACATTGTTACGTTTGCAGAATGAACGAAATTGTAAAGCCAAAGTACTGAAACCGTACATTCATTGTTTCCGAGATAAGATTACTTTACACAATGAACATTATACAGGGAACATTGTGTGCTGTTCGATGTTATTGGAAGTAAGTAAACTGATGGACATCTTGATGATAATAAACGTCGCCTGTATTTACTATTACCACTGTGATAGTTATGATAGTGTGTTGCCAACTTTAGACTTTTAAACCTTTTGGTAAATCTAGCTTACCAGTTACCAGTCTTCAAATCGAAACGTGAAAGTGGCAAGTACGGTGGCTATAATGGTGTTGCAAACACTAGTTGTAAGCATTGGTTTGTTTCAATCTGGACGATACATTTAATCCAAATTTAAGAACAATCGAAATATGAAAATAAAGTGACCTCAAAGGTTACCCTCGTCGGTAGGCATGCTTACGTCTAGAACGTCTTTTAAAGACAACTGTGTCTAATTGACACCACAGACGTTATTATGTATAACAGTCAATGATATTCAAACTACTATTTTGAGAAAGTACCGAGAAAACATTAATAATACACAAACTGTTTGTCATTTATCATTTTTTTTATAACCTTCACCTTAAAAACGATAAAGTTACGACACTGAAAATGAAAATCTAATTATCAAAATATATTTTAAACGTTGTTTCCGAAAAAGAGAGCAGTTCTCGCTGCAAATTCTCTTTGTATTCTACCGATTGAAAACGGTGGCACCCGAAGTAGTAATTGGAGTTTAGGAAAAAAGAAGTCAGATTGAGCCATGTCTGGTAAATGTGGTGGTTGCTCGATGATATTTATTAAGTGGTCAATATGGTTACAATAATACAATACAATAAACGCAAAGGCACATTATTGTGGTGCAAAATCCAAGAATCTTTTTTTACACATCTGACCTTTTTCATCCAATTAGCTCTTTTAAACGCCGTTTATCGTTCAATTAATCATATTTCTTATTTACCGTTTGACCTTCAGGCAAGAAATTCGAGTGTACAACACCGCGATAATCAAACAAAACACTAAACATGACTTGAATGTTGGGTCCGAATTGAATCGTCATAGAAAGTCCTCAGCGACTCTCATGCAATTAAAGTTTTGAAGAAAATTCAGGTCTTTTGACAATCATAGCCGTGCGGCAACACATTGACCTCTACGTATATGGACATGAAATACCTACGATAAAAGCCTGCCGTCGGCTACTGCCATTATGGCTGCCATTTTGACATTATAAGGCTGTCCAGAAAAAGTGGAGTACCGATATCGATACATGATCTATTAGTGACGATTGATAGTTAAGTTTGGGCAAATAGATAAAAATTATTATTTACCTACCGAAAGAAATCGCAACTATCATCTTACTAACTTTTTGTGCTACTCAATGAAATGAAATGAAATGAAATTTATTTATTTGTGGAATATGTGTGTTTAAAAGTTGTTACAGAATACTTATTCGTACCAACATATTCTACCACATTGTCGTGTGCAAGTATATAACTTAATTATAAACAAATTGTAGTTTTTATTCTTGTTATTAATATATTATACATACAAATTCGTTAAAATATTTTTACTACTAGGTTAGCACTTATTAATTCAATCAAAAATTATAACGATCGAGTTTTACCCTATCTACCATACAATACCAATCAATTGGCTTATACCTAAATAGGTAAATGTAATTAAACGAAAGAAAGAATATTTGTTTACTATTCGCGAGCACGTTTTTTTTACATTGTGGGGTGCAAATATGTTTATTCTTTATTTAAGTTAACTCTTTATAGTTATTACAAGATTCATTATCATTACAAAAAAATATCAGATTACATTCAAACCACTTTCTTTACTTTTAAGTGAGCACTTGAATGAATTCTTGTTAAGCTAGACTGTGATTTATATTTTCAGTGGCAATGGTATACATTCTTATCTTGTCCAAATATTCTTTTCTGGGAACGTAAAATATAATATCGACAATTGTAATAGTACATCACTATAAAAATTTAACACTAAATATGGATTCTTGGCAAACATGAGAACTGTCATGACGTTACTTTAAATCGACGCCAAAATGAGCATTGACAAAAAAGTCGTTATCTATTTCGGCGTACTTAATATCAACATTTGTTAAAAGAGACAAAGAGATGTTGTTAAGTTATAATATGTCGATTCCAACGGTATTTATACAACTAAATTTGCAATAGAACATTGTTGCACTTCTTTATATATTCTTATTTCTATGCGGCAACATGATTCATGCCAAAATGACTAGTCAGAACGATACGGATCGACTCGTGACATATAGAGAGTTCGTCGGCCATCTCTCTCAAAGTTAATTGAGGAATTCCAGTCACTGTTTCCTTCACTTTTGCGATGTTAACTACAGTTAGAGATGTTGATCACATAAAAGAGCGAGGCAAATCTTCCATCACTACACGGGTTTTTGTAAAAGTCCATTCACCGTAAGCCTTCCGTCACATTCTCATTGACTCCGAACACGAAATTCCATTGGCGATGCAAAATTTAAGACAGTCACTTTGTTCAATGTTTCTATTCATTATAAAATTCATCGAATACACACTAAATATGATATAACTAAAAACAACACTGTATTTAATATAAATAACAGACGCAACACAAAGTCAATGGAAAACATTTGTGCCAATGTCGTAACAACAACATCAACAAAAATTTGCATTTGGAACCAAAAACAAATAAACTATTCCCGCTATTTTTTTGACTGAATGTACTAAAATAAATTTATGGGATACTGGATGTTATGCCTATTTTGCAAGTATACTGCACTGGCTACCGGTGATGATATGTAAGGCGGCGGATCCCTATTCAGGCAAGCTACTGAATATCACAGTGGTACAGTGGTATTATTGGCAAAGAACCATTCAACCTATGTTCGCCTCTTAAGGATAGTCAGGCAGAGACGCCGACGGTCTATTCTGCTCTGAGAACGAGGACAAAAACATGCTAAATAAATAATGGGTTTGAAACGTAGTTAAAGTAGTAGACCATGACTAGTCAAAATAAAAACGTTGTTGCACAATTGTTAAGTAACATCTGTTTTATTCTGAATTGGCGGGGCAAATATAACTTTTAACGAGATTTATCTAATAGTCCACGAGACTAGAATGTCTTAGTATAATAATATATTTTTGTGTATATTATCAACTATATTTTACATAAGTTATAGATTATACTAATAAAATAATATTAATTGTCAATTGGGGTCTACAAAAATCTTAAAAGAAGATATTTAAATTGTTCATGTTGGTTAAAATATATTTTTAATTATATTAGCAATTTTTTGTTGTGCAATAGTAAAAAAATACTTAAATGTTTTTCCTTACTCAAGGGTCGTACATTTGGACATTTGTACAATGTGCTTTTTTTATTTCCACGTGCTTAAAATATAATCTATAATTTCGTCATCAGCTCTCCGACTTGAGCTTCGAACACGACGGCTGAAACTATTACCTAACATTTTAAACTTTTCATATTCTTTAAAACTTTAAAGTTTTTACAAGATATCTTATTTAAACTTGAAGTAAAACTTGTTCTCTATTTTAAAAAGAAAAGAATTAAAAAATAATACGAAAGTTATGGTTCATCGTTAACTTAGTTAAGGGCTGCTTTCACTTTCCTGGATTGAAATTTCATAATTAGTTTAATTGTTAAATATAAAGTGATTTAACACTAGTTTGAAGGTAACTTAGAGTTAATTACTTAAATTAAATGGTCACTGTGTAGGAAACGAGGCGCTGTGGCGGCCGGACTTAGAAAAATTTTCACCTTTTTTCATTTTCGACTTTTCTTCACTTTTATTTAACGCATCGATAGAAGTCAGCAGCGGGATCAATTCAGGTCAATAGAAGTTTTGACCTCCGATGCGTACCTAGTTTGGGAATACCTAGAATATCTTTTTACCTGTTGAGTTCATCACGTTCAAAATGTTCGTATCTTAAAATGTTATTAAAACATTTTTTGACAATTTGCAGCTAAAATCATGTATATTCAGTGTTACCATATAGAAGTTTAGGAAATTGAGTATTATACTAAAAAAAATATAAATTGCTACTAATTCGCAATAATTAACAGTATTTAATAACTTTTCCCGGATTCATTCCTATTCACCCTTGAATCACTTATACACCATATTTTAGGTAATGAATATAAATAGTTAACTTAAATTAATATAAAAAGATTTGCACACCACAATGTGGTAAATTATGTAGGTAAAAAGTAAATATATATTGTTTCTTTCGTTTCATTACATTTCCCTATTCACAAGACAACTGTGTGCTGTCGCCCAAGGATTCACCCGCATGCAACAGATATTTAAATGTTTTTCATTCACAGGGTCTCAACTCTCAAACAATCACTATACTCACCAAATTATGTGTAAATTGAAAATAAGCATTTTTATGTCATAAGACGGCGGATTAACAATGTATCTTGTAACGGATAGCGACGGATCTCTAGCCGGGCAAGTAGATGCGCAGCTCTATTGTTTGCGCGTGAGCTGCAGCCTGTCCCGCTCATCTCCGATACCTCTCCCGTCTCCATCTTTACTGAGAGGACAGTACGCATCAAAACTTATTGCCGTTTCTTCGTCGCTTATTCGCCGCTACCAAATTTAGATGGAGGGTGGAGGCGTCGCACTGCAAGTTTTTCGTATTGTGCAAGTGAAATTGTGGCTGGTAAATGCAAGTAGTAGTTAAGTAGGTCAGTCCCTTATCCTTCTTTTCCTTAGTCCTAAGATCTACAGCTCAGAACGCAAAGGGTAAATATATTTAGTCATAGGTTAGTACTCATCAACGCTTCACACCGCGGCGTCTGAACAGGGTTACATCTAAAGCACCAGCCCAATTTTGAGAAACGGTTTGGAATCGATAAAACTTTCGAGCTATGATAAAACTAAAATTATCCGACGCAAATTACAAGATGCATGGCTATAACGTAAACAAAGCATAAATCTGGTTCGCCGCACCGCAGTTGCCGCAGTCCTCTCACAAGCTGGTGACGTCATGACTAGTAATAGGTACGGCATAGCGTCACAATAAGTAAAGGATTTTAAATTAATGTTCATAAAAGTTAATATTACAACTCAGTAATAATATTTAAAATACATTACCATTTAAACCTATATCTCTTGGCCGGTCCTTTCAAAGTTACCCTGTATTTGGAACCATGATGATGACTGCGACGTTGGTCACATCTAAATTACCGACATTAAATGATACAAATTTTGTGTGATGAACATTTAGATTGTTGCATTTACGGGTCTGGGTGTTTATTAAATTTATTCTATAAACAATTAAATAACTTCCGGTTCACTATTCAAGCATTATCAGAGAGATAAGAATTACAGAAACTGGAAATTTATTTTGGTATCTATTTACTTAATTTTATTTATAAAATTTAATTGCGTCTGTGGTCTATTGGTCCGGCGTCGGACTTGATTTCTTGAGGTCCCGGGTTCGACCCCGTGTCTGGCAACAAAAAAAATTGATAATGTATATTTTCACTTCTATAATAAAATTAACGTTGCCCGGGTTTGGATATGTGCCCGGTTAGAGATAAGCATACCACCTACCCATTATGGTACTTAGTGTCTTCGGTTAGTCGTGGGTGCCCTGGTGGTGCCTCTGTCTACCTCTTCGGAGATAAGGGCATGAAGAAACTTTTTATATATCTAAAAATATAAAAATCAATTGCTATTTAAATATTTCTATGTATTAGAATCGTTGACTAACACTCATAACACAAGCATATAATTTGCTTACTTTGGGATTAGATGCAATTTGTGTAACTTGTCCAGATATGTTTAGGTATTTGTTCGCGCGCGCATGTACAGATATAGTTAGTAATGACACATTTTACATATTATACATTTTATACTATCATCGCATTGTGAATCTGCTTTGTCAATCTTTTATCTGCTATTCTCTCCTTGTGATCGAACGAGCGAAGCATGCCTTTTCTTATTTTAACATCAACACTTTACGAATATAGTCAATGAGTGTTACACCACAGATTTTGTGTAGAGCTCTCATTTCGACTGCATTTATCCTACTTTTTTCCTGATAGCCCGCTCTCGCTTCCAAATTACAACAAAAATAAGCACAGAATTACGCCAAGCGAGAGCAACACCTTGACTCACAACCTACTTTAAAAATACCTCACCCAGCGCTCCGTGCACACTATTCCCTGCACACGCTAATTTTTACATTTGCGGTGCACCTCCCATGTATATATTTTTATTAAATATGTCCGTTGATACCACCTTTATTTGTGAACAGGTAATAAACTTCTTTTCTTTTTTTTTCTTTTAAATCTCTTAATAATTTTGATAACAATTCACACGTTGTGTATTGCCACAAAGTCAGGAGCTGATAAATTTTATTTATGATATTGTCATGAAACTCTCAAATGTTTTGTATACTTAAGACTATATTCAAATGCTATTTATATAAAAACAAATTGCATTTTCTGAAATTGTTCGTCCATTCGTTAATCGGATGACACTTTAAAAATATTAAGATACGATCTGATAAGATCTGATCTACTATGGGAACCGGAAGGTGGCCGTTAAAACTCTTAAATTACCCTACATTATACAAACGTGTGCTTATTTGCCTCCGCCTTCATCTGTATCCTTCTATACGCCCTGAATATTACTTCTCAAGTGTACATCTCGGAAAAGCTTTTAAAAACAAAAGCCGGTAACAAAAATATTTAAACTAATATTTTAACCACTTCGAGAAAACAGATAGATGTCTATAAGTATGACGTGTCTAAAGCATCATAATTTTTAAATAAAAAACTGATATGGTTTATATACTACATTACAGTTAG
>NJDC01003206.1:44026-65675 GCA_002245475.1 Calephelis virginiensis
TTTCTTTAAATAGTCGATTGCTTAGCTATATTTTTAAAGACCTATAGACCTGTGGCCTGTAGTGTCTGTAGGCCACATAGCTATATTATAAGCACGTCGCTGTTTTGTGACCGGGGTGTCAGACCCACCCCACTATCCGAGTGCACGATGATGCCAAACGCACTAAATACTAATAAGTAAGAGGGTGTATTTGTGACCCCGGCAAATTGTTGCACAGCAGATCTAGCAGAAGTAGTATTATTAGAAAAGATCTATTGATGTTATGTTTGCCTCTTACAAGCTACCAGGCAGTCTATTCTCAATGCAATTTAATAATGTTTATCTACTCGTGTTTGAGTATCGTTTTGTAATAAGTCTAAAACTGTTAGTAATTACAATTTATCTACACCTCTTTCTTGGTACTTTGTTCACCTTAGTGCTGAAGCTTGTAACTTCCTCCATTAATAATTTTTACTCTGATAATGGCTTTCCGGCTATTTCAATCTCTTATGGCCTTTATAGCATCGCGTACTTGGAAGAACAAGTACTTGCAGACTTGGGAAGATCAACACATTGGGCTGCAGCTTCTTCTTTTTCTTCCCGCCCTTCCCAAAGTATCACTAACCATAAACTTGTCCAGTTTATCCTTAGTCTTTCTGGTGGTATGTCTGAAGAATTCAAAAACTCTTGGAGGCACTTATTTAAAGGCCTGGTAGTCACTCCAATCTCCATGAGTATTGACTCGATAATCCGATGTTCTGTTCGACGTGTATCTAAAGTCCTCCGTTAACACCACATTTCGAAAGCGCCAATATGAATTATCTAAGCTGATCTCTTTATCCAGGAATCAGACGCGTACAGAATAATGTACATCACGGGGACGCGTACTAGTTGTATTAAGGTTTTGCGATAGATGTTTCGGTCTCTCCAGATCTTCTGCAGCTGCGACAAGAGGGATTTTGAGTCCTCGGTTTTCCATTTCTGCGGAATCGGTATACATATTATAGAATTTAGGTACAAACACTTACTTATTCTGATACTTACGTATGATTTAGTGAAACAAATATATTCAACTCAAAATGTTATCATCAAAACTAAATTTATGTTACATAAAATGGAAGTGAACGTCATGAATTGAAAATAGGAATTTAAAAGTAAAATAGTTCTTCGATTTTGCACAAATGCTTTATTATTACTAATAGTTTTGAAATTCATGTGCTTTTAAAAGAAATAGGTATCTTTCGCAGACTAGTAAGAGAACTATACGTTGTATCTTGGAAAAACATTATCCGAAATTTCTTTGACAATAAAATTGAAATAATTGTACACTACTGACACTTTAAACGCGTTTTTACATTGATCGCGTTTACATTAGACGTTGAAATTCAGCCGGCGGTTCATTCTTAAAGCACTTGATTTTGAATATTTCATAGCCTGTTTTTTAATTTCCGTGACTAAATTGACATTAGCAATGTTGTAAGTTTTTTGCGATTCATAAATAATGTATTTAGAACGAAATGATACAAAATTGACATGCCTTATAATCGTAGGTTCTCTTTTTTCTTTGATTTTCAACACATGGGCTATACAGTCCTTCCATCACCGTGGAGTTGCTAGAAGAAGCCTTTCTCCAAAAAAGCTTTTTGTATTCATTTAATTTTAAAGGCTTTCTTTTTGCTTTAAAACACAACAAAGTTTTTATGCCAAAAGACAGCTAACAATCACGTGGCTCCCTTGACAGTAAGAGATAACCGAAGCGTATCGATATACACATACATATACGAGTATGTTGTAGGTGCGTCGCTATGAGGCCTATTGTGCAAGTCTATCGGCAGTCTGCACAGCACTCTACCACAAGTGGTATTGTTAGCAATGACCCATTTCGGCTTCGCTCGCCTCTTTCGAGCATCCAGGCAGGAGAGCACATGGCCTTAATAACTTCAGTCGGTAATTAATAACTTGCACACAACTAGCATAATGGACGTATTTGAACATTTTAATAGATTGAAGGACGAAATGATGACATAATTTACAACTTGGTAAATAGCAAAAAACTAACTTCGATTTCGATATAATCTCATCTAATTAAACAAAAAATGGAGTATTTTCCTTGATTTCCATTCGATTCCATCGGCAGACCTAGACTTGGTGGCAAAGAGACCACCTGAGAAGTGCGATACCTAAATAAAAAAAATATCTTTGAAATACCGTTATCTTTTTTTTTCTTTTTTTTATAGAAGAGGAGGCAAACGAACAAGTTGGTCACCTGATGGAAAATGATCACCTCCGCCCACGAACATCCGCAACACCACGGCAGGAGTATCACAGATGCGTTGCCGACCTTTAAAAAATGAGCACGCTCTTTTCTTGAAGGTTCCTAAGTCATAATCGTTTGGGAATACCGCCCTCTGTAACTGATTCCACAAAGGTGTTACGGGGTAAAAAACTGTCTTCGGAATCGCACAGTTGTAGATCGCCATGCATCAAGATAATGGGCATGATACCTTAAGCTCTGACGCGATGTCCGAAGGTGGAAATCAGCGGCTGGAATTAAACCAAACAACTCCTCAGAGCATTCCCCATGATAGATGCGGTAGCGAATACTGAGTGACCCAACCTCTCTACGCAACATCAAGGAATCAAGCCGATTGGTAATTGCCCGGTCATTGACAATTCGAATTGCTCTACGTTGAATGCGGTCAAACGGAAGGAACTGGAGCTACTCCATATGAGGTCGAATTTGCGCTTTATATAGTTGTAAGCGATGGGTCGGCTTAAAATACTTTATCGCTTTACTGAGCACACCAAGTTTTTTAGAGGCTATTTTAGCCTTCTCCTCCAGATGACCACGAAATTGAACATTACTTTAAATGTCAACGCCGAGTATACCAATGCAGGCTGTGGCAGTAAGGGAAACGCTCTCAAATCGAGGAGATGCGACAAAGGGAGTCATTTTAGCGGAAAACGCGCAAATTTGTGTCTTGCTAGTGTTAAATTGCACCAGATTCTGCTGGACCCAAATCAAAATTTCAGACAAAAGATTTTCAATTTTAGACACAAGTTGGTTCCAGCTCTCGATGACAAGTTCCTGAGATATATTTTGTCGGTCAAAGTATAAGGCTTCCCCAGTAGTGTCGTCTGCATAGCAATAAGTGTCACTAATTTGCAACATGTCATTGATATGCAGAAGAAACAAAGTAGGAGAAATCGCACAGCCTTGAGGAACACCAGCATTGACAGGTTTGGACTCGGAGCACACACCGTCGATAACAACCTTCATGCTACGCCCCGTCAAATAACTAGTGATCCATGTACATAATTTCTCAGGAAGACCATAAGAAGGAAGCTTTGATAGAAGGGCCTTGTGACACACCCGATCAAAGAGTTTCACTATGTCAAATTCAAATTCAAATTCAAAATAGCTTTTATTACGTAGATCCATATACAGATTCTTGTAACGCGTCTATATAATTCTAAAAACTACCACCGGATCGGAACGCGGCCACTCACTGAGAAGATCCGGCGAAAGAAACTCAGCGGGCTTGTCTTTTTTCTTATAAATCTAATTTACAAAAGTTTATTACATTCACAAATAATTTGCAGAGATTGGCATGAGGAGCAATTAATCCCAAGCATTTCTGTCTTCTAAATATTCTGAAATCTTATAATAACCCTTACCATACAACTTTATCTTAATACATTTTTTAAATTTATTAAATGGTAAGTCTTTAATATGCTCGGGAAGTTTATTGTAAAAACGTATACATTGGCCCATGAAAGAATAACTGATTCTGTGGAGACGAGACTTATGCACAACAAGATTGTTTTTATTCCTTGTGTTTACAGCGTGTACATCACAATTTTTCTTAAACAAACTTATATTTTTATAGACATATATCAAGTTTTCAAAAATATATTGAGAAGTCACCGTTAGAATTTTTATTTCTTTAAACTTTTCCCTGAGGGAAACTCTTGGGCCTAAATTATAATTTGCCCGTATAGCCCTCTTTTGCAAGACAAATATTGTGTTTACCTCGGCCGAGCTTCCCCAGAGAAGAATGCCATAAGACATGATGCTGTGGAAATAACTAAAATACACAATTCTAGCAGTGTCGACATCTGTTAACTGCCTTATTTTCTTAACAGCGTAAGTTGCTGAGCTCAATTTGATGGCAAGTTTTGCAATGTGCGGGCCCCACTGTAACTTTTTATCTACAGTGATTCCTAAAAATGTGGTGGAATCTACTAGGTCCAGTTTGTTCCCATTGAGTTGTACATTGGTATCTACTTGCCTTACGTTAGGCATTGAAAATTTTATGCACTTAGTTTTTTTTTCATTTAGAAAGAGATTGTTTACATTGAACCAGTGTACAACTTTTGAAATAGCATCGTTCGTTTCGTCATACTTACCCAGTTGTCTTTTCACTTTAAATAATAGTGAAGTGTCATCCGCAAACAACACTATTCCATGATTATCCCTTACGTAGTAAGGCAAGTCATTTATGTATATGAGAAACAAAAATGGTCCCAGAATGGAGCCCTGGGGGACACCCATGGTAACAGCAGCACCTGTCGATTTTACACCATTAATCTCGACTTTCTGAATTCTCCCGCTCAAATAAGAAATCAGAAGATCGAGTGACTTATTTTTAATTCCATAATGGCGAAGTTTCCTGATGAGAGTATCATGGTTAACGCAATCAAATGCCTTGGACAAATCACAGAATACACCAAGTGCATCCTGAGAGTTCTCCAGGGCTTCATAAATATTCTTTAACAATTCAACACCAGCATCGACTGTTGATCTACCCCTTGTAAAACCAAATTGTTTATTATGAAATAACCCCAATAGGTTAACTGTCAAACTGTCCAAACTGACAGCCAATGCTTCTCCCTTGCTTTCGGCTGCTTGCGCCCATCGGTGTGTTAAGTAAACCAAAATATTACCAGCTGAACGACCTCAACGGAAACCGTACTGACGACCGTTTAACAGCTGGTGCTCGTTGGTTGGCGGCGTGTTTCCATGGTCGATACGTTATGACATCACTACAAAAAGACACAAGTATCATTACTTGTAAAATTGACATTTATATGTGTCAATTTAGTCTCCGAGATTAAAACACAGGCTATAGACTAATCAATTTGATTTTTATACTCTAACGTTTGAACGTGTATTAATTCGTACTGTCAAATTCATATTAGCACTTGAAAATTAATAGTGATTTAGATATAAGTTTCGGAAACTGCTTATACATACCTTCCAATCAGCTAATTATATGTACTTAAAACAATCCAAAGTTTCGATTACACTCACACAGATTAATAGAATAGTGAGCTGCATTATTTAACAATTTAAATGTATAAGTTATTCACTGTATCTATTTATTAACAATTTATGATACGAAGTCCGTTGTTAAGCGTGACAGTAGTACCACCCCCACTCTATTTGCTTGCATATAAATATATTTATTTATGCATAAAGATATTTCTGTTGAATTTTAAAACACAAGAAAAGTTGCCAAATTTTTGAAGTGAAAACTTCTTTAGTGGCGTCGCGCACTTTTTTTGTAAATGTTAAATACTTCTAAAATCGCGTCAGATCGTCAGATAGTAAGACGGCGACGGAGGACGGTGCGAGATCTAAAATAAAACATAGCTTCATTGCTGTTTTTGTATTGCTTTCCCATTGCATTGCATTTCCAAAATTTTCGAAGAGTATAGGATTCGCAATGGATAATACGCCGCAATATACCTACCATTAAATTGTCACAGAGAGCAGATACGTATAATATCAACAGCCATTGCTCGATTTGTTGCATCTTGAAAATAAGCAGTGTTCGATGTACAGGTAATATGACGACGCTCCTAGCCGTCTCGTAATCTTACTTAAGCGAGTTTTTGTCAAGCCAAACGCAGGTTATTGATATGAATATAATATTTGTGCATAAATGATAGTACTTTCATACTGATAATTAAAGCAATTCGTGCCAAATTATTCCCTAACCATTCCAAAATATCAAAAATGCGCAACGTTAATATTCAAGTTTTCACTTCTGCCGGCACTCCCGGAGTGCAACCCGTCTTTTTTGTTAAGTTTATATTTTCACTACTTTATCATCGCCTCTGTAGTCTAGCGGCCAAGGTGTTGGACTTGACTACTTGACTTCATAATGTCCCGGGTTTGATTCCGGGAGTCGTACTACAAAAAGAAAATGAGGTTTTTCAATATCTTGTAATAAAAAAAAATCTCGGGATTGGATGTGTGCCCGGTTGGCGATAGGCTTGAAACCTATAACATTGTGGGACTAAGTGTCTTCGGCTAGTCATGTACTTGTATATAAGTCTTCATAATTTGTGGACATGGGTGCCCTGACTGAATCTCTGCCTACCTCCTCGGGGATATGGGCGTGGAGATACTTACTGGCTTACTTTAGTTTATAGTTGTAGTTGTAGAGAATAACGACTAGAAGAAGATACCTTGTTGTGTTGCCTTCTGTACATTTCACGCCCCATTTTAAGTTATTAATT
This sequence comes from Calephelis virginiensis, assembly GCA_002245475.1. Classification (NCBI taxonomy): domain Eukaryota; kingdom Metazoa; phylum Arthropoda; class Insecta; order Lepidoptera; family Riodinidae; genus Calephelis; species Calephelis virginiensis. The sequence continues at coordinate 50,534 of NJDC01003206.1, forward strand.
TGAAAGTGCCGTGTCGTTAGTTAAACCCAACCTTTTTGCGCAGTACGAGGAATTAATAAAAACGCGACATTCGTAACATTCAAGTACTCTAATTAGTTATTATCATGGAATGTGAAATATCGTAATTGTACACTTTGTTCAGGTAACGACAGGTATTATAACGAATAGTTCTATTCCAATTACAAGTACAACCAGCTTTTTCTTTTCTTTTTTTTTCTTTTCCAGTGCTTTATACTAGGTAGTGGCATTTTTTTTAAATCTTAAATATAAAAGAGGTTTCGGTCTAGAATGTAGCATAGCCAAAACCATTTCTCTATCTTAAAAGGTTTAGTTTTGATAAATAAAGTGATCATGAGCGAGTCGTGCTATTATAAGTTCCATAGTAGCAAGCATAGAATAAGAATATTTTTTGCTTTTATATAAATATCTATGTTTGACTACATACCCCTAATTGACAATTTAAATTTTCGCCAGTAAAAAACACGTTTGTGATAAATAGTATAAATAAAAAAGAGTACCTTTTTCAAAAAATCTGACCTTATGTCGAATCCATTTTCGTTGCAAGTTTTTATTGAGTTATAAGGCATCTATTGTGTAAGAGATATTTTTTGAAATAAGAGAGTAAACATCTATTACTCTCTTATTTCAAAAAATATTTCTTTGGAAGTGTATATCCTTAAAACTATTGATTTTCAAGTAAAAAAATATTCTTTAAAACCTACACGTAATTTTAAAAGACCTAGATAACCCACATTCAAAAAGGTTTGCTAAAAAATGTTATTTTCAGTTCCGTAAAAGCAGAGAATTTCTGTACATATCATATTTTTGTTTTTGGATAACAATTATAAAGCGGTTCACAGAATAAATCTCCCTCCAAATTTCAACAATGTACTCTAAATAGTTCAGGAATAATTTTGCTGTGACATACAGACAAACAAGTCGAACTTATAAGGGGTACATTTTTAATGAACCGTAAAATGGAACAAAAACAGACTAAAGTAACTGGCATATACTTTTTGTGTACCTCAATGAAGTGGCAAAAAAATTGTAGTGTTTTTGAATTATTTTGATACATATACATATATTTTATACATTATTTTCAAATAAAGAAACACTTGTACTGTTTTGCGTATCACTTATAATTGGTATAGCGTATTAAAGTTTTTGTATCTACCCATTATAAATAAATTTATATTTACAAATCAAAAATAATGTTTAGTAGTTTAAGTTTTAGCCCTGATGATGTTGTATAAGCCAAACCTGTAGGCTATTTACAAAATAATAAATTATAAGTGATACGTAAAATAGTACAAGTGTTTCTTTATTTAAAAATATGAATATTTGGAAGTTTTACCAAGCGCCGACGATGGAAAATATCAAAAAACATTAGATTAGTTAAAGGGTGTTAAATATTAGATTTAATATATTAGATTTAAAAATTAGGTTTACGTGATTGCTAATCACGTAATTTGGAAAGCATGTCTTATCACATTATAAATAATACGAAATGATTTACTAGTAACTAGGTATATTGAAAGAAGAATTGTTTTACATACAAACATATTGCATGGGGCACACTAAAAGTTTAGCATTTCTAGCTAATTGGAACTATTTGAATTTCGAATGTTACATTTTTAAGACATTGCAACCTTCTTAGTAATAAAAAAAACAATTGGCCGGGAAATGATTTGTCAAATTTTTATATCACATATCAAAGTTCTACGTACGCAACGAAAATGGAATTAAGTCGAAAAGATTTTAGAACGATTACTTTTTATGATTTTAAAAGTTCGCTTTCTCCGCAAGACTGTGCCGCTCGTCTTCAAAATGCTTTTTGGAGAGAAGCACCTTGTTTAAGACCGTAAGGCGATGGTTTGCTGAATTTAAGAGAGGTCGAATTACTTTACATGACTAATTTCGTAAAGGGCGGCCTTCAACTGCTACCAACGAAAATAATGTCGCTACTGTTAAGCGCTTCATTGAAGAAAACCTACGGATTACCTATGAGATAACTCGAGGACTATTGAGGATTGGTATGAGCTAAATTCAGAAAATTTTACACGAAGAATTGAAAGTTCTAAAACTTTGTTGTCATTGGATCCCTCATGAACTGACAGCGAAGCAGAAGCGGGATCGCATGGAATAGTGCTCACAGATGCTACTGAAGTATGACCACGGACATTCTAATGCTGCTTATGACATTGTCACAGGAGACGAGAAAAACAGCAGTCTTGTGAATGGGTGTTTGAAAATGAGAACAGGCCAACAAAAGTGAGACAGGCGAGAAACGTTGGTAAAAAATGATCACGTCTTTTTTTTCAGCTACAGGTCCCATCTGTACAATTCCACTTGAAGATCAAATAAGTATTCTACTGTTTGTTTACCCAGGGTGTTAGAAAATTTCGCGAAAGACGACTCAAAAGGCGCATTCTCCTACACCACGATAACGCTTCTTCACACACGGCCAACAAAACAAAGTCATTTTTAGGTTCCGAAAAAGTACATCTTGTCACTCATCCTACGCATAACCCCGACCTAGCATCCTGTAATTTCTGTATTTTCCCCAAAATCAAAGAATTGATGAGAGGTTTTACTTTTACCAACTCCGAAGATTCTGTGATAGCGTTCAATCAGCAGTAGAAAACAAGCCTTTAGGTCTGTGGTCCTCCTGTTCTAAAAAGTGGTTCAATCGGATGAAAAAATGTTTAAAATATAAAGGAGATCATTTTGAAAAGCAATAAACATAATATTTTGGTCACAACATATTGTTTTTTTTTAAGTTACGCAAAACTTATAGCATGACCTACGTATAAAACTGACTCTGTTCACATGAAATACTTTTTAAAAACTATGATTGCTATCTACTGTACACGGATACTGATATAAAACAAAATTTTATTAAAATTGTTGTTAATATATCTGTTCCGTTTTTCTGCATAAATCACAGAATATATTTTTACCAAACTTTGCGTTGTCCTAGCTCAATTTTCGGGTCAGTATTTAGGATACTTTTCACTAAGGAAAAATCTTTTTCCACCTGTAACCATGAAAAGTGACAACAGCTAGCTAAACACAAAAATGGGCAGAAAACAAACAAGTAGAGGTAATTATGTTGTACAAAATTTTTCACACTTTGGTCTCAAAGCCTTTGAAGGAATTCTATTTGACTTCAAAGAAACTAACAAATTGTAAACAAACATCCCCGGGCGCCTTTTGTGTAGCAACAAAAATAAGTTTCAGGCTCAGCGGCCCCACATACATTTTATTTCTATGAGTTGTCAATATTTATTTTGCGTAATACTACATAACTATCGGTTAGCCCGCGGCTTCGCACGCAATTTCAATAAATGGGGTCTCTCGCGTTACTTATTGATATTTTGGGAACTAAAAGTAGCCTACGTCCTTCTATTTTTGAAGTAAAAACTTCTTTAGCGGCGATGCGCACTTTTTTTGAAATGGGTAAAATTTTCTAGACTCGCGTAAAGACACGTGACCGGTTCGAAAATTCGTTAGACGGATGGAGAGTTAACAGCAGGAGAGGAAGTATCCCCTCTGTTTCCCCGGCGCGGCGAAAATGTATGCCTGCGCCTGATGTTTTGTTTAGACGGCGCAGGGCGCTTGCGCAAATGTTCACAGGAATGTTGTTGACAACAGTGTCATGTTTTTGTACGATAGCGCAATAAATGAATATTGTATTCTACTACATAAATGATAGTACTTTCATACTGATAACTAAAACATTTCGTGCAAAATTATTCCCTAACCATTCCAAAATATAAAAAATGCACAACGTTAATATTCAAGTTTTCACTTCTGCCAACACTCCTAGAGTTTAACCCGTCGTTTTTTTAATATATTTTTTAATTAGTTCAGACATTTCGACGTGAAAACTGTTCATACCTACATACTCTCGCATTTCTAATTTTACGTAATGTCAATACTTCTACATTCCGGACAAACAGTTTGGTAGGGAAAAGTATTTATTAGAAACCTTTTACAGACAAATTTTTCAAATCTGAAAAATTTTTCTCCATCTTTTTTTATATTCAGATACAAGTATCGTTAACAAAAACTAAAAACACAGAAACTTTCATGCCTTAAGTGGTGCTGTAATTATTGAGATCAAAATTAATAAACAAACGTTATCATCAATATTTCTCACCTCCGCTTCATTAAAAAATATTATCCCGCTCACACATGGCAGGTGATGGGCGCGAGCTCGTAGGTCATGGGTAAGGAGCGATCGGTCAAGGTGACAGTTATCAAGGGGCGCTAAAAATCAAATACGTAAACCTTTTGTTTAAAACTTTTTTTTCTTATCCGATAAAGGGTTGAATTAAAAAAAACGTTGAAATGTGCAACGTACTATTTTTGCGTTTATCAATTTATCCGAGATTTAATGCAAATTCATAATAAAATACAGACTTATCTTTTAACTGGTTTACCCCCTTGGGGGATAATATTAGAGACTCTCGATTAAATTCTAAGCTAAATTTTATCTAAATAACTGCCGCAACAGACGAAACATCACCGGTTTTTATTTAAAAAAAAATATTTGAAACGTTGTTGTTCGACGATTGTCGCTAAAGTGTACTGTGATAACTTCTTTCTTCTTTCTTTAGGTTTTGGTTTAGTTAGTATTTAGCCATTAGTCAAGTAGAAATTTGCATCAAATTTTATATCAATTTCAATTCATTTTAATTAGTCATCAGTCGTAAGTCGCCAGGAAGTCATGTCAGGCTCTTGGGTAAAGCGGTGGCCTGTTTACTCAAGCTCATGTAATGAGATTTGGTGGCAACGAGGAAATACACGATACGCCAATTTCTTCATGATTATTTCATTGGTGCACTTTTACTGAACAAAATTGTACAAAATGCCACCAATATTGACTAATTTCACTCAATATCAACACGAAACTCAATAATTATGGAAAAACTTCGACCATCTTTTCTCTCGATGGCGCCAAAACTCTGTGATAACTTTACTTTCCCAAATATGGTGAGACTATTTTTGCAACGAATGGTGAATGACACCAGTCGTGCAAAGTTGAAATGATACTCTTAACTTAACACTTTAGTTTTTACAAATTTTAGAGGAGCATTTTGAGACCACTTGCTATATTAACCTTGTCTATAAATAGGCAAACAGTCCCTTTACGTGATTATGTTGGGGGATTTGGTTGCAGGGGTGATAAATACTTTGGTTCAGTCTTTTGTTGTCCGGTCTGTCCCTCGGTGTCATTCATTTGCTTCTATGTGTGAGTAAATTGAATGACGAGTTTCGAGAAGTAATTGAAATTTGTCTAAAGAAGGTTTTTATGCCCGTAATTTACTTGAAACTTTTAATTTGCTTTTTCCTAATTTAATTAAACATTAACACACTAGGTACCTATCTTTCTCTTTTTGAAAACTGTAAGACTATTTTTGAATATAAAAAAACGATGTTTTAATTTTGAACAAATATAGTTGTAGTAAGTGAACATATAGGTTTTTAATTTCTTAATTTTTTAATATTTATAACGAATAAGAAAAAAACATTTGAAGCAAGACATTGTCACCACTTCAAATATGTATATAATATTATAATATATAAACTTTATTATATAAAGACGCAAGAGATCCTTGATCAGTATAACTTGCCATATCCTAAATATGTGGGTACCCATGTGGGTAGGAAAGTTTAAAAGAAAACAATGTCGATTTGAACAAATGATAACATTGTGAAATTATATACATAAATTGTATGACAAGTATTCGTCTCACTCTAAATTAACACTTTAATAGTGTTAATTAGTAAAATTCACCAGATATTCTTTTTTTTCACCAGACAAGGTGCGCACTTTCCCATTCCAAGGTGAGGTTCAAGGCGAATACCTACTACCACAGGCAGGACACTCCGCCCCAGTTCGACGCCGCCAATCACTCAATTGTATGCCGTTGCCAGGTCTACTCTCGCCGTCATATAAAAAAGCATAAAAATCATTGAAATCAAATAATAAATAAAATTAGAGAGTGTGGAATACGTGACACATCTTCAAGCAGTTAGATACACACTACACAGTCAACATTTCGAAGATAGCAGTCTATAAACCACCAGTATGATGGTTATTATAGGTTACTTGTATGCACATAATATATTCATATAAACACACACCCATACACGTATTTGCAAGCACGCACGTACGTAAGCACTTATACTGACTCGTCAAACTTATAACGATTCCCCTCTTTTTCCGTCCGGGGGTGAATAGGATAGAACTAAATATAGCGATGTATTTTACGCGACTCGCAGGTCACCAAAATTACGCTTATTTGGCTTCAGCCTAAAATCTAAATAAACACACAAACCTTGATGTGGTTGATGTGGACGGGTTAGTTGTAGGGTAGATGATCCAGTCTCGTAATGATCTCTAATATGTCCCTTGGCGTATTTGAATTGCTTGTTTGAAAAAATTAAATTTATTAAACCGCAAGTTGGGTGAAGTTGGCAATTATTCAATCCCACTAATTATCTTGAAGCATCCAGAACTTTAAGTTTTTAAAAATAAACTTCGATATAAAATTTTTGAAATATTTAAAAATAAATGATTCAGTTATACAAACCAAACATTGACAGTATACTTAAAAAGCCGCATTATAATTAATACCGGTCATACTGTTCGGATTTTTTTTCAGTTTTAAGATGAAATTGTTTTTACGTGAAAATTGCTATGAGATACCCTTTTAGTTTAGCCCTTGGATAATTCCACGGTACCTGAAAAAATAGACTTGGAATAGAATTCAGCAGTGTAGTAAAAATTGTTGTTTTATTTTATAAGTTGCTTTAACATATTAATAATTCCTTCCATAATTTATAAAAGAGATAGTCAACAAGTCAATAAGAGTAATAAAACATGTTGTTTTTACACGGGTAAACTCATAAATCTATTTTTTATGCCCGGATTTGTACGATACTCATAGAAAATGTACTGCACTGTTGATTTTATTGAAATAGTTAACAAGTTGTGGTTCAAACAAAAATCGAAGACATTTTCCAAATCGGTAAAATACTCGTAGGAACGGAAACAACAACTTAGTAAAGTTCCTTTAAATAACAAAAATAATTTACTTTATGCAGATGGAACGATATACCATGGCTAGTGTATTATAATAACATATTTCTATGGCACATAATTATAACATAATTATAGTCTAGCTAATCAAGCTAATCAGTTTACCTTTTATTTTTCCTATAGTGAGTAATTATTGTGGGATGTATAATGTTAACGCGATTTGCATTACTCATTTTCCTGTTTTTATGTACCGGAAAATATTAATACCGTAGATATAAATGTGCTCCATCATATATAACAACGCAATATTCGTTCTCTTCCCACATATAGATCACTTTAGTCAAGAAATAAATCAAGTAACAAAACGTTTTAAATTTAGTAATCATTGGATAAGAAACCAAGTGGAAAGATATGGCAGAAAGACAAAACGAGAAAAGTGGCCAGCGGTCATCTAAAAATAACCCTCTTTCGAATACTCACAGTAAATATTTAAATAGCATCAAATTCCAGAAATATATAGGAGCCTTTGATAAATCTATGGAAAAAACTAATGGAGCCTCCGTCGTCGAGCCAAATATAGATTCGACGAAATCTGGCGAAAAGAAGATTGATATTACTGCAATCGAAAAGATTGAGTTCGAAAATAGGTCAGTTTTTGACGGTGAACAATGCTCTACTGGGTATGTGAAAGTGAATGGTGGATGTGTGAAGATTCAAGATATACATTAAAAAAAACTAAGAAAAATAAGATTTTAAATATATTTAAATTCTTGTCTTCTGTAAAATGCAATTAAAAAAACATGAATAGTTTTTAATCATAAATATTTTGTATCAATAAATATCATTAACATTAAATTTAGCAAATTCGATTTTGTGCGAGAGTTGAATGCCAGAACATTCTGTGTAATGCTTAAAAATTACAAAACTCCATAAAACAACAAAGCCAATGCAGTCGTAGTTACACTTGTGGCAAGTTTTTAATTTTAGTTGCGTATTTTTACTTAAAAATCTGTTCGTTACTAAAAATCTTGAATATTATTTTTTTTTTTAGGTGTTATATCTTCGTTAAAAATTGTATTAAAATAGAGCTTAGATTTTGAGTTTTACATTCCAATAATCTTTTAAATTTCTTTCTTTAGTTTTTGGCACTAGCGTTAAAATTTGCCATTAGGCAAGTTGAAATTTGTATTATGCTACCCAATTTCACGAAATTTAGTTTAAATTTTTGCAATAAATTTATGCCACCAAAAAAAGACATGTCAGGGTTTTAGTAAAGCGATGGTTATATTACTCAAGCTTATTTATAGAAATTTTGCTTCAACGAGGAAGTAATTTCTTCATTATCATTTCATTTGTGCACATTCACTAAACAAAATTGTGCGAACTGGACCAATTTCAATGAATACTTAAACACTAAATTTAATAATTATGAAAAAAGTACGAGTATCACATCTCGATGACACTCAACCATTCATATAATGATAATTTGATATCGGGTCCTCTTACGGAACTTTTATTTACGTTGACATAGTAAATATTTGGTGAATATCAACGCGTGGTTGTCTTGAACCTATCACGACCTAGTGTATCAGTTTATCGGTTACATTTGTACGAATTCCTCATTTTGATATTTAATTTAATTTGCATTTGATGTTTGGTTTAAAGCTGGTCTGTTTCCATTCTTACCACGAAAAGTTAAAGTTTGACTAAAAGAGCGTACCCATTTCTTAATGCATCTGAGAGACCTTACGCGTTGTGGATGTTCTCGTAACCGTATCCCCAAAGTGGTAGGCAGTGGTAAAACCCACGTCTGACAGCAGATACCACGTCGCACAAGGATAGGATGATATAGGTGGCCAGATTATCGCCAACCGAACACATATCTAATCCCGGACAACGTTGTATTATAAGAAAGTTGGAAAAACACAATGTCTTTTTGTTGCAAGACCCGGGGTTCAAAAACGGGACCTCTTGCAGTTAAGTCCAACACTGAACTGCTAGACCACAGAAACTTTGTTTTAATTAAGTAAAATTTGGACAAGGATCTTTTTTGATGTCACCCTAGCTCTACCTCGTGCTACTAAAAATAATGCATGCATATTCTGTAGCTAAGGACTACTTACATATTCCAAGGTACATAGGTTTAATAATGAGTTAAAGATTTAATCCCAGTTAAAAGGTAATTTTGAGTTAAATACATAACTAAGAAACTTGCAAGTGGCCCTTACCTGCAGAACATCATTGCCTATAATGCACCATTAACTACAGATAGTATTATTTTTCCGATATTCAAAGAAGTAATGTTTTATCTGGTAATACAATAATTGTTTCAGCTGAGAGTTTCCCTGAGAGATAAGTTCAAATAAAACAAAATTTAAACTGTAGCATCCCAGTACATCCATACATAAAATTTAGTGTATTTTCACAGAAATTCCAGTTAATTTAAAAGAAATTGTGATATACACTGTGTATATAATAAAAATAATCTTGCTGTGCATGTGTCTCGTCTCCAAAGAGAAAGCCATTCTTTCATGGGGCAATGTATACAGTTCTACAATAAACTTCCCAATTTTATAAAAAAACTTCCAATTAATAAATTTCAAAAATGTGTCAAATGTAAATTGAATGAAAAGGGCTGTTATACCATTGCTGAATATTTAGCTGATAAGATCGCTTGGGATTAATTGCTCCTCATGCCAATTTCTTATAAATATTGTGTATTATTGTAAACATATTTTAAAATAATAAAAAAAAGACAAGCCCGCTGAGTTTCTTGTCGGATCTTCTCAGTGTGCGGCTGCGTTCTGATCCGATGGTGCTTTGTTATTGTATAGACGCGTCACAGGTGCGTCTTGTAGGTTTTACGTGAAATAAAGACAATTTATTATTATTATTATCATTTATTTTTAATGCCTCTTATTTTCTACGTCTATACATTTAATATAAAAAAAAATGTTAAAAATATAAACATAAAAAAATATTATTAAGTATTATTATTATGAATGTTAGGTATATAATCCTAAATTTGAAAAAATAAATAATCCCCGAAAAGTCATTCTCTCTTTCAGTTACGTCAGCTTTAAAACAAAAAAAAATACCAATCGCAATCTGACAGACAGACAGACAGACATACACTCACAGAGACACGTCGTACTTATTTTTTCCTTTTCTTTTCGTCGGGGGACTTATCATCCAAAAAAATTTTCTATGGAATCAACGATAGAGTATTTTATTTTGATAATTTTCAATAATGGACGCTTTTGTTAAAAGTCAATTATTACTATTAATACTTGTTTAAATAAAATTACTTGCTAAATTTCAAATAAAACTGAACTGTGAACATGCATAACAGGAGCCATCATGGTCATAGTTTGTTTAATTAGAACTTCCAATAATTAATTACATAATTATTTTCTTATATATTTGTTAATAATTAGTTATGATTAAAACGTAAAAATAAATGATAATACACATACGTGTTATTGTTCCTAATAGATAATAAAAAATACATAAAAATAAAACTGTCGATCTTAAACCCTTAAAACTTTTTCTCAAGTCGATCTTCACAGCAAAAAGTATAGGCACCACAGACCTAAGGCCACCGATCAACTGCGAAGCACGAGCTCGATGGACGACGGGGACAGGTATTGGTACTGTCTAAATCTCTGCAACCCTGGGTCTGGGTGTGTTTATTAAATTGATTACGGTATCTTTTTAAGTATTTCTATGTATTAGCTTCATTGAATATCACCATTAACAAAACCTTACAATTTGCTTATTTTGAACTTAGTGTCTATTTGTCTAGGGATATTAATTAATGGATACTGAGTTATTTAGGTAATGCTTTCACAAAATTAAACGTGCATACATATTTTTATTTCAGTTATCTAAGTAAATCTAACCAAAAATATTACAAAAGTTTAGAATCGTAAAGCAAAATGGCCAGAGAATATACATATTGAAAAATAATAAATTGAATCATCAATGATTTATAATGAAAGACTGTTATAAATTTATATTATTTATCTATCTATCAATCTCGTCCATTAAAATTGACTACTTTGAAGTTTTAATTACGTCAGTAATTAGAGTTTTGCAGCAACTTTCCGATTCTCTAGTGCTCGCCAATATCACGTTCCAGGGGGTTTTCAATCCCTAGTTGTTGTTGTTGTGACGTTGAGTTTAGCTTTGAGCAGTTGTCATAAATAATGTCTAACGTTACAACGTGATGTTATTTCAGCTACGCTCTGCCTTTTAGGTACAAATCTGCAATCAACGTTTTAAGGTTCAATGTTTATTGACATGCATAAGGTTTTAAATTAATCGAGTATACTCGCTCATCGCAATATGAGCCTTTACAACAAGTTGTAAGATTCAAGTTCGCTTGGGTTTCGCATTCGTTGAGTCTTCTTCTTTATTGTTTAATTCTTTATTGAATTATCGGAAAATTTGTTTGCATTTAGATCATAAAACAAGATCTTTAGCCTCAACAAAAGACAGAAATAGAAACTTCCATGAATAACTGTTCTACTCTATTGTAATATTTTGTGTGGAAACATTTTTCCCGAAATGATCTGCAGTAATATTTCAGTGCTTCTACGAATCCCGTTGGATTTAAGCTTTAGTAGAGCGTTATTACTTAGCAAGAATTCACGTTCTGTAAAACATGTATGAATTTGGAGCCTAAAATATACGTAAAAATGATCGTTGACGTGAATATCATATAACAAGTTCACTAATGACCCACTTGATGTTCTTTAAATTATGAATATTGTTACTAGCTGTAGTTCTGCTTGAACGATTACATGTTACTTGTCAATAAAATGTCTACTTGTCTATATTTTAGGATCTTGGTTCTAGGTTCATACTTTTTATTACATTAGATATACAGGGTTTCCCATTAATAATGGATATTACTGCACGTGCATGTGCATGGGGAGGAGTTGGGGTACCACAAAAAAAATTCTATCTCCAATACTTTGCGATGTATGCAATTTTTAGTAAAATTTCGAAAAATCCCAGTTTTTCTCACATTTGTGGGCATCACGTTCGCTATTTAAGGTCTAGTTCGTTTTTTTCTGATGTGTTGCCCAATGATGGTGTTCCTAAGTTACCTTTACAAAAACTCAAATAAATAATCTAGTAGTTTACCAGACGTCCCTAAACATCAATTTTAATTTTGAAATTAAATCAACTGCTAAGTTTGAGCACCTGTGGTGTAAAAAAAAAGTAAGTAATTAAAAAATTTAATGATTATTTATTTTCAGCAAAATCTACTCACTCAAAAAAACACAATGACTGCTTATGTTTGAAAATTTTCGAAACGTACATTTTTGGGCTTTTTAGACATTTGTTTGTTATATTGCCAACGCACATTTTAAAGTACTCTTGAAAAAATTTATATTTTTTAAATAAGCTAGGATACTTTCTCAGCAACTAACCTATAACTAAAACAGTCTCTTACATTTTTTTTATGTCCGTGGTTAGGTAGTTGATATTTACTGGAAACTTTAAATACCTATTTTGTATTATAGTCATCATTGTTTTGTAGCCTAGATTATGGGGATTTATGAAGGGAGACATTTGAGCACAAACGGGGTTTATCGTCGTGTAACATATTAGGCTTTGGGAATTCATGAAGGTAGACATTTTAGCCGATGAATACCGTTAATAATAATTAGTTAAGTCTGAGAGTAGTGATAATCCTGTAAAAACGTATACACATGGCCCATGAAAGAATTAAAGATTCTGTGGAGACGAAACATAATATGCACAACAAGATTGTTTTTTTTCCTCGTATTTACAAAATATATATGTACATTTTAATAATGTACATTGAAGTTAAAAAAATATATTGAGAAATCACCGTTAGAAAATTTATTTCTTTAAATTTCCCTGAGGTAGATTCTTGCTCCTAAGTTATAAATTGCCGTGTAGCCCCCTTTGGCAAGACAAATATTGTGTAGACAAGTCCCTACTAGGTGCTGGGCAGGTTAAGATTCCACTATCAAATTGCTCGGATTTTACTCGAGTTTGGTGTAGAGTCTCCGAAACTTTAATGGTAATGAATATGGAATGTGGCGTGATGATATATATGTATGTTAGTGTGTAACTAACTGCATATTGCTAATTCAGAATCCAGACTTACTAATATGGCGATACGTTGATTTTTATGCCATGTGAGGTTGATAGATTATCGAGGGTTGACGAAAGTATACCGTGCCGAGGGCTTGCAGTAATTAAAATGCGCTGTTACACGATCACAATGACCAGAGTGAGGCTGGGGAGATCATTCTGGATTTTTCTTCTGGATTTCTTCTAGTCTTTCCAGTTACTATTATGTAGGTCCGACCGCAAATGATAGCCAGGATTTCTGGTTCCGTATTTAAATTCTAGCGAGCAAAATTTTAGGAATTTCCTTGCCTCACCCCCGGAACAATATTCTATTCAATATTTTCCATCAAACTTTCATAATTACAATATTTACTTATTTAAAGTCTTAGCCTAGGTCTAGACACATACTTCTAATCTAGGCTGTGCATTTGACTGCGCTTCTTTTCCAAATGGCGGCGCATTATCGCGACTACTTAATTAAATCTGCCTCGTCCCCCGCTTTAACAGAATAAACTAAAATGCGCGCCTCTCTTGCAATTATTCACGCTACGAACGCGGTCATAATTAAACTCACAAAAAATGTTTTAATTTAAAAAATACACACACACACACACACACACACACACACAAAACTTAGCCTATTTTTAAGTTATATAACCTGCTCATATCATTGTTTGTACCCTAAAACGATACTTATTTGCTTATTTTCCCAATACGTATTTAATACTAATCAATAAAACCTAATCTAGAAATAAAAAAACAAGAAATATAAATCGTAAAACACTGATAATAATAATAATAACTCTTTATTTGTGTAAAAATAGGGTACATGTTACAACAATCATTTATACTTCGCCTATTCCACCAGTAAGTCTGGTACACTGCTGTACAAATTTTATTTAAGGCCTAAATTAATATTAATAATTTAACTATAATTTATCAAAACATTGCTTAAATGATTCAATTTTCATTGGTTTCTTTTGAATGGATTTACATTTTATAATTTAATTCAATCAAATAATATATCTTAAATTCATAATTGACATCATGTCTTAAATTATGTGTAATTTTTATTACTGCATTTGTAACACATAACTTTTAAAAATTTTAAAATACAATTATTAATTCCATTAAAATAAATAATTTAATTGAATTAGATACGTAAAAATCAAATAACTATGTCAATCCCAATAAATATGTCAATTCCAATAAGGGTGTCAATTCCAATAAATTAAATAAACCATTTTCAAATTAATTTTTCAATTTATAATTGTAACAAGATATATATTATATGTGAAATAAATCTTTTACAACATAATAGCATTTTCCTATGATCCATTTTGATCTTTTATGCTATTGGGTAGTTTGTTATATTATTTTATAGCCATTAAAGGAGCATTTTTTTTTAACCATCTAGTGGCTCGTTTTGTATCTTCTGTATTCAATTTAAACAGTTGCGGGTATCTCTTAACAAAAACAGGAATGTCCCTAATATACATTCAGGGTAATGTTAATAAATTATTTGTCTTCAACAAAGGCTTGCAGCTGTCTAATGACTTAGCATTATATATAGCTCTTATGCATTTTTTTGCACTCTAAAAGCTTAGTGCATATCAACTGAGTTACCCCAAATAATGAGGCCATATGAAAGAACTGAACATACATAACCAAATTATGCACTAAGTGCTGCCTCTTTAGACACTACTTGGCGTAGAAGTCTAATTGCATAAATAAATTTATCTATTTTAGCACAAACTGTATTTATATGCGACTTCCAATTACAATAATTGTCATAAGTAATACCTAAAGATTTAATAGATTCTATTTCTTCAATTGTGCCAATTCAATTTCCGATCCGGTGGTAATATAAAAAATATTTTATTGAATCAGGCGTTACTTTGCGGAAATCCATTATAAAAGATGTAAAATAAGCCTTTATTTTGCTAATTCCGCGTAAGCAGTGTAACCGTTGTGGCA
>NJDC01003206.1:73526-83992 GCA_002245475.1 Calephelis virginiensis
GGAGACAGGTTTAGCATCTATAATATTGTGGGAATATTATTAAAACAAGTCGTTGTTATGACTGATGACCGACGACAGTGGTTACTCGAATAATACTCTTGTAATATAGATTTTAATCTTATCAAAAACACTTTCATTTAAAAATCGCTGAGATGAATCCATATAATATATCTGTTTCATAACTGCTTTCCAAAGAATTGAAAATGGGGCACTCGGTCAGTGTATACTCCACGGTTTCAAGCACACCTTTTTGGCATTGACACCAAGATCATCCTCTAGCTTAAAACGGTGCAGGTACCGACCGGACTCTCCGTGACCACTCAGCAACTGTGTGAGTAAGCCTAGCTTTTTATATTTTGCTTATAATGTTGTAGGTACTTGCACAACTGCCCTAACATTTAGGCCGCGGTTGTTCCTAACCAGTCCGTAGTTGAAGTCAGTGCGCTCTTTCGCTTTCTTGAAAAAAAATAATGAGGTGGAGATTAAATAAATTTGCAAGAATCGTGATACTTAGCACTTGATACCGTCTACCTACATCCGTAAGGGACTTGGCGTGAAGATATGTATGTATGTATGTATGTAACATTTGTTTGTAATTTATAATTAATGTTACTGGTGTTAATATAAAATTACAAAAAAATGTTTGAATATTAAAACACGTAACTATATAACTATTTCTTATAAATAATAAAATGTTTGCACAATATTGTAGACTTCGATCGAGTTTGGACTCAATCAATTCGCTTTTACTAGATCTGTTTAGATTTTCTGATGACGAAGACTTGATGCCAAGGACTTGATAAATAAATTGGGAGATTGCTAATGGACCATAGTTTGAAAGATAGCTATGTTCCATAATTTTTGTAGTTCTTCTAAAGCACATCAAAAAAGAGAGATTTTGAAGTTTCACTTGTTTGTGTGTCTGTCTGTGGCATCGTAGCTCCTAAACAATTGTGATAAATTGTTTCAAACTCCGACGCAAAATGAAGGGTTTTGTTAACCCCCAACGGAAAACGTGGGGTGTTTAAATTTTACCTTTTCTGTGTGCATTTTAAATGGAATTCAATTTGAATGGATTTCGATGCGGTTTATTTTGTTTCAAAATTTTAAGTGTTAAAATTAGTTAAAAAAGAACTAACCAGATTTAGATCCTACAAGATAAAAACTGTTTTGAATTTCAGACGTTTGCCAACATTTGAAATTCATGCACTCGAGATTTATTTCCTCCGAGTGTTGCAACGTAATCTGTTCTCCCCGACTTTAAAGGATTTTGTTTCCCAAGGATGCGACGATACAGAAAACTTAGGAGACTTTTAAATTTATTTAGAACATTGCTGAGCCCGCGACCCCGTCTACGGTGCTTTAAGACTTTTCTCTCTCTACATAGCAAATTTAGATAAAAGCGGTTCGGCTACACATAATAATTATGTATTTTTAGTATTTTCGGATAAACGTTATCCTATTTTGAAGACAACAAGTTTTTGTTTCATAGATATTGTATCATTTTGTCGCACAATGACCCTGGCTTGACACCGGCCGTGGTCGCGTTAACTTTAACCGACATTAAGAAAGAGAAGGTTTTCAAGCCACATGTAGATATCTTTTTATATGTTCGTTAGTTCCACCACCAACAACCACCCAATCAGAATGATTATGTTTCCAAAAGATGACAAACAATAGAGTACTGCAAGGGCTCGCCTGGATCGGTGATATCGCCGTAACTGTTCTTGACCCCATAACATCAATGGTCTTTATATTCCCCGTACTAATAATATCTCACTATATCCTCACTATTTATTTGTATTTTAACAATTCTAATTCCTATATTTTCAAGTTGTACGGCTGTTTCTTAAAGTCTTATTTTGTCGCGTGTGGTAAGTTCCTCCATTAATAAATAATGTAAATGTCCATTTATTTGCTCAATCTATTGTCTGCCTTTCTTTTCACGTAACCAAACGAACGAAGCTTTACCTTTCTCATTTTTAAAACGACGTAATCTTTCAAACTGGCTCTCCCTCTGATCTCTTTCTTGCAAGTGTGATCGGAAGGCGTAGTACCTCAGTTGAGCCCAGCCACTTGACTCAAGACCTGAGTTTTCAGAAGCTTTCCCAGCGCTCCATTTACTCACACTCACATTCTCTTTTCCCATCCGCTGTGTGCGATTGCAAATTGCACAAAAAGAGACATAAAATTTGAAGTTAACAAACAAAAATCTTCCTTCAACAAAAAATACTGGTTTGTTTTAAGGCCTCTGTAGGCTCTTGTGTCCAATTGACATATCCGGAAGATATTATACATTTTAATCATTTGATCATTTCGCCTCCATGCTCTAGTAACTTATCCATCCTTAACTTTATATACAAAATATATAAAGTTAAGGATGGATATAATAATATATAATTTATAAACAAAATAAATACAGACAGTAAAAATAAAGAATAATAAATAAAACAAAGCCTGTCTGTGTCAAACAAAACATGAAGTTGCATGACATAAAAACCTCTTCAATTTCAGCGTTCTTTTATTCCCAACAAGGTTGACATTTAGCCTTGAGACATCGGCCTGCGACTTGAACTCATTTTTAGAATTTTTTTTTACAGAAAATGAAAAGCAAGCAGACATTTTTTGTGTTGTTTTTTTGGAAGGTAAACAAGTAGACGAACTTCCTGATGGTAAGAAATTCACACCGCTTAGGGACACCAAAGGTAGTAATGGTGCGTTGCCAACCTAAGGCCGGGAGCAAAAGTAAATATAAATACAAAAAATATCGGCAACCTTATCCTCCCAACCGGAACACGTCAACTGCAAGCACTGACGTTTTGGAGTCAGGAATACATAAGGCGGTGGTAGGCAGGTGGCAGACAGGCAGGCAGCTCGTAAAAGGCGAGCATAGGCTCACCGTCAGCAACACTACGACATCTGAATATAAGGCATAGTTTTGAAGCGACTCGCCCGGATTGTTGTCAGCGCCTTACCTATTCCTGGAGGTTAAGGTAACCATTGAACTTGATTTTACTCGAAGCCGGCCTCCGATTGGCAACGTACAATTACCACCTTTGGTGTCTGTAAGCCGCGTGAATTTCTCAACATCAGGAAATCCGTCTGCTTGATTGCCTTCCTATACCATATCAAATCTATTTAAGCATTTCTATTAATAGTATCGTACCTATGCTAAAAATGGAAAATGTATTCGTAATAATTTAAATGATGTTCAGACAAATTATAGCATTAAAAACAGCATTAAGAAGTATTAATGTCAGTTTTTTCTTAAAATAAAATTTGTTCACCAGCTGTGTCTGGTGAAATAGGCAATGCATTAATAATTATTACAAAATATTCTTGGTCCACACATTAAATTGCAAGTTAAAAATGTTGCCGTCGACACAATTGACGACTTTGTTGTTACACTGTAGATACGCTAACACCAAAATTCCCTGTATTTAGAATGATTTCATAAAACATCAGGTATGTTTGCTCTCACTCCTTTATAACACGGTTCAGCAATTACCTAATATTGGTCACATGAGTTGTTGTAAATTGGAGCATCGATAATTTGTCGTATTTATTAATACAGGATGTAGCAGAAGATAGATTTGCTTACGTGACCTAAGATCCCAGCATCACGCACTAGAAACATCAATGGTTGCTATAGGCGGCGTTTGTTTGTTATCGTCAGAAGAAACATTTGCTTGTTTCCTGTCTTAAAACATAAAAAAACTTCTTCTTAAACTTGAAAGGTTTTTATTAACACGAAACTGTAAGTATAGAGCTAGAGTACCCAATAAGACATTGTTCAACGTTCAGCAAAATTGCAGTGTTCAAAACGCGACAGCTGACAGCTAATTCCCCCGCTCACCGAGGTGATGTTAACTCAAATATCTTCGATAATATTGACTGCAATGATCCTTTAGCAGTTTGACATGAGGGTATTAAACGTCGAGGAAAGCCTTATTCATTGAACCGTCTTCAAAAGTTAAACCCAAGGAAATTCAACATGGAATTGTTACATTTTAGTAACGTACCGACTTGATATCCGACATCATCCTTCAGGCTCAAGTTGCAGCTTTTCAGTGTTAGCATAATAATTTTAGTGCAATAAAACTGTAAAAAACTGACTTCTATTTCAATTAACAAATCATCTACCTAGGTACGCACATAATATAAATCTCCTCGATTTCCAAGGAATTCCATTACCAGATCCAGACTTGGTGCAATGGACCCTTTGGAAGTGACCTCCTTCAAATAATAATAATTTTGAAAATCAATTTAGAAATTCCGCAGAAGTCGATAAGCACACATATAATAATGTAAAAGTCCAACATATAATCTCCATCTCTTTAGAAGTTGGTTGAAAATATGTATTAAGCTTATTTTCTGTAGACGATGCTAAGCCGGTACGAGTGTTCTTTGGTTCGTTTACAGTAAACTAGAAGTTTCCCACAGCTTGGCCTGCGTAATAATATTGTGTAGATCTCCCGTGGGACTTGTTTAATTATCGGGATAAAAAGAAGCTTTAGGACATCCCAAATTGAAGGAGAATATTTTTTAGCGATCCTTAACGAAGTCGCATCGAAACGTGATATGTTGAACGGTAGGTATCAATATTAAATTTTTCTTTATTAAATATCGATATCTATGCGGTATGATCGCTTCCTTTTGAAACGATATATCTTTCCGTAACACTATCACAAGCTTTATAATCGTTATCCGAAAGTACCCAATCTAAAGAGTATTTTTAAATGTCTTACTTCTGTATATTGTTTCATTTTTATTTGAAATGTAATACCATACTTATGTGTATGTCCTTGTATCAAATTCATATGAAGACAACAGTGCCGTCGGATTATAGTGCCACAATATTTTAATGAAATAGAATTTAATCAAATTAATTTATTTGTTTTTATCGCTAATGCTAAAACTATCTATATCGCTGTATAATGCTAAGAACATCGACATATTCTACCACATTGTGATGTGCAAATATTTTAACATTTATAAAAATGAATTATATATTTTTATAAGAATTTGATCAATTTACCTATTAATGTTTATTATAAGCTTCTTACAAAAAAAATTAAATTGCGATTAAGTTTAACCTTATGTACATAAGGTTAAACTTAATCGCAATTTAATTTTTTGCTGATTTGCGAACGTTGACGTTTTTATGAACGGGCTTTCTGCAAAAATATTAACCATTGTCGTCACATCCTCTTCGGTGAGGGCTCTAAGAGGACGAGCGCGAGATCGGTCTGCTATTGATCCCTCGGCGGCATCTCGTTGAATCCAATGACGAACAGTCAACCGCTAAAAAAACAGATTATGGATCGTAATTATATACAAAAAACATTGACTTACTATTACTAAGTAGGTAGGTAGCATAATGTTTTATTATACCTAATTCACTACCCTATGAATGTCGGTTTCGGTAGGTGTAGGATTTTTAAGATAATTGCAACGAAAATTAACATGATATTGGAAGGCAAACTAGCAGACGGATTTCTTGATGGTAAGAAATTCACGCCGTCTAGAGAAACCAAAGGTGGAAATGGTGCGTTGCCAACCTTAAGCTGGGATGTTAGGCCTCGAGCAAAAGTAAGTTTAAAGTAAGCAAAAGTAAGGTAGCCACCTTATCCTCCAAACCGGAACACGTTAACGGCAAGCGCTGACATTAACGTAACATAAGACGGCAGGAACAGGTAAGACGGTGGTACCAATCCGGGCGAGTCGCTGCGAGACTCTAACACCTAGTCAAATGTCATGGTGTTAGTGACGGTAAGCCTATGCTCGCCTTTTACGAGCTGCCTGGCACAGGAAGGCAGATGGTCTATTCTGGAAATTAGCCCAGACCGAAGGAGGTGGGCAGAGGCATAATCAGGGCTAGACTAGCCAAAGACTCTAAGTCCTACAATGTGATAGGTGGCAAGCCTATCGTCAACCGGGCACATATACAATCCTGGACAACATTATGTTTATTAGAAAAATACACATTTTCTGATTTTTTCGAACTCGGGACCTCAAGAAGTCAAGTACGACGCCGGACCGCTAGACCACAGAGGCGATAAAAGCTTAAGAAAAGTAATTAAACAATGATTTCGCAAGCGTGTGTAACGTTTACTTAATTCATTCTGGTATATAGGTAGGTAGGCATCGTCAAACATGACATAACCTTTTCACCCGTCGTTATTCAACATAATATAATTGCCTGTATTACTGTTAATTACCAGATCTGAGAAACTAAAATATATTTTGTTTGTGTGTCTGTTTATAGTTACGCGAAATGAGCATATACCTACCTACCTATTATAAAAAAGGCACATTCTCCGCGAAATACCTGTTACTTAACTAGCTAGGTAGGAAGGGATGTTAATTTGAGGTATTCCGTGAAGCGCACCCAAACGAAGCACACCCAGACGAAGCATACCTAAGGTATTAGTATTCCACTTATCACACCCGGTAGGTGGGCTTCAAATAAAAAATTAAAATAATAAATTTCCTATTCCACGAAGCGCACCTACGAATAATATCACTCGTGTTGTGCGAAGATTAAGAAATAAAAGTATCGATAGAAGAAAATATTTATTATTTAAAAGACTAACATAATGATCTAACTTTTTCAGTTTCACTATAATAATGTGATACAATACTTGTAATTTTATAATGTTCGTAGGTGTTAATTTTAGCAGAGATTAGTAATTAGGTATTCTAGTAATAATAACTCCTGCATATCTACTAGCCTGATATGATAAAATATTACCGACCGAATGTAGTATGTTTATAATTTTATTCACATTAAATGTAATCTTAGACACTTAGTTTCAAAACAAAAGTAAGTAGGTATTTTTCCTTAGATTTTAATGGAATCGACAGGAACAATAGCAATTCATGCGTAATCACAAAACCTTACCACATTCCAACCTACCTATCTACCTAGCCAAATAATAAGTTACAGTACTAATGTAACTTAATTCGTTGAATAGGAAAAAAGAAAGGCCAAACGCATCACAATAGAAAGTAAGAAGAAGTTTAGTGTGGAGCGTGTGGTTAGATTAATTAAAATTAATAAAAAATATTTTAATAAAGTTCTACTTACCGAAACATTTAACTCTTGCAATATCTGTAAAATGTTCCATCCTTCATGACGGAAAACCAGTATTTGGTTCTGCTCGTCCCTCGTCAGATTTCGGTACATGATGTTAACAATACCTAGATAGGTACCGCACAAAACAAAATACCAAAACGTAAGGCACTCAAGAGTCCGGGAAACTAGATAGGAGTCAACGTTGAAACAAGATAAATCAGAGTCCGTGATGCAAAAAAAAAATGTCGTATGTAAGAAAGCACAAATAACTGGGAAGCGTTTACAATGGGTCAGACACAGATTGCAACTAAAAAAGCAATTGCAATTTCTTGTATTGTCTCCTGTTAAACAAATGTCTCTAATTGGTTTACCGGTATTGAGGGCGGGGTTACAGTTTTTAAGTTTGATAAACGATTTTGTTTGAAAAGTGTATCAGCGCGAACTTTGCTGATAGTACTTCAAACTATAGCATCTTCAGAGTCTTTCCCATGAGATACCATTTTAAAAAATAACTATATTTGTCACTATGTCTTAAAACCTACTTGGAAAGATGCACATTTAGATGTAATTACTAGCAATACTTATTGGTTTATCTGATCATGAAACTGAACAAAGTATACAAGTAGACATTAAACTAATGAACTAATGTCACTTTACAAACGAAAAGGTATTTTTCGTTTCGTTTGGAATGAACATACATATTATGTTTTTTTGTGTTTGATGTTTCAAGGCAAGCCGAAACGAAACGTTCGAATCAAGACGACGGTGTTCACTCAAACGCCGTAGATAGATTAACGATTTCAATCCGAAAGAGTTAAAACTTTTGTTACTGACACTAAAATAAATTGACATCGAGTTTGAGGTCGAGTTGTTCCAAACTTTTCTGTGTATTTCACGACGGTGGAGTTGTTTTAAGGACTTTTCGTGTCAAACATTAAGATTTAATAATCAAGGGAATATCTACTGAAGAGATCACGTATGTATATATATATACATTTTAAAAGTTTATAAAAAGAGTGATAATATATTCGGACTACGCTATCTATGCCTTCATACTGATCCTCATCTAAATACATAATTTCATAAAGATTGAATTCAAGACTGCTAAAATGCCTTGAGATTATTTTTTGAATTATTGAAAGTTAACAATACATTTAAAAGATGTTACGAAATTTAAAAAAAAAACACTTTATTCTCAACAAATACCTACCTACACTCGAAAATTATCAGACGCAAACGCGGTGAGCGACTACACCGCCAGAGTTCATATTACATTAGCGATCTGACCCGGCTTCACTCGGGTAAATTAGAAATTTGTCTATTCGTACAAAGCTAGGACAGGCTGCTAGTCTTCCATATGAAACTTAGCCTGATAATAATATTTAATAATCAACCAGCTGACACGATATTCTTAACTATAAATACTGATTTCATTGTTGTCAAAACAATATTAGACGGCAAAATCATAATTTTGGTTTTTTTAAATATACCAATGATATAACATTTAGAATTTAAAGAGACCATGTATTTTTTTCTTATCCCCCTTCAGCGTAGTTTATATAACACTATATAAAAAAAATATATGATTTAGCTTATAGACTGCCATCGATATTCAATCTAATCTACCATGTTTTTTTACTTTCTCAAAACTCAGCAGGATTCCCATATAACATAGAGCAAAAGTGTATTTCATATTGGCGTGCATGTTAAAGGTAATTCTTGGATCAGATTTTACTTAATTGATGGAGTGACAATTAAGGGTTTGAAATGTACTTAACCAAACTCAGTATTCAAATAAATATATTGTCGACACATTTTCAATAAGAAAGTCTATATAGTTTGTGATAGGACTTTCACTTTCCTACAACAAAATGTATGTTGCATTTAAGATAGCCAGTTATATTTGTTACGGTGCCGTCAGAACTTTACAGTAAAAGCCCTTTGCTTTACCTTTTTGTATGCAGCACGTCTTTTATAATAATGTACTGAATGTTTGATAAAACAAAATTTCACATTTCATCCATAACATAGCTTCGCACGGGTCGATTTATTTCTATTTTTGCTGGAAACGTAGCCTATGTTCATTGGGAATAATGTCCCCTTATAATGGTGAAAGAATTTTCCAAATCATTCTACTAATTTCGGAGTCTATTCAATACAAAAACAATAAAATATTTCCTTTTTATAATATTAGTATATATTTTTTAAGATCAAACTTCACATCAAGCAATTTTGTTTGATAGTTAAAAATATAACACCAATACAGTTTTAATGACGAATCAGCATTGCGATGAATAACAAAGTAAAAGTTAAATAAAAAGTGATCCATATTTATGTAGAGTAGTAAAATATTACTTTAGAAAATAGGTCAACATATATACGGTAAGCATTTTTCAAAATTAATAGAATATTACACATGTTCTTATATTCTATAAACATTTAAGTGACACCAGACGTGAGAGCTTCGTTAAAAAATTGTATTTCCGAATGCTATACTCAAAACTTAATAAAGAGAATGAATTAAAGCTCTTCGCGATTATTCTACGCTAACCTGTACTGGTTAGCCTTTTGAATACTCCCAAACCACTTCATGAATTTTGATGCGTTTTCATTGCTATGTAGAACAAAAGAATAAAAAGATTTATGTTAAAAAATATCCGGGTCGGGTCTCTATAAAACACTTTACATTACTTTTTTCATCTAAAAAATTACCCAGATAAATTTCGTCCGCACTCGAAGATGTCATTTAACATTTAAACTAACATTAAGTCACAGTTTTGTATCAAAAATGTCGATTTAATGACTAATTAAAAGAAAATTGATGGTCGAAGCATTATAATTTGCTAGTGAATAATTGTAGTGGTAAATGATAAATGATAACAATAAATGATGATTATTTGCAGAATGCGGGTTATTTCAGGATGTTACGAGCAAGGTTCAAGTTGCAACCTATTTCACCATACATGGTATGCAAATATCACAATATTCTAAAACGTACACAATAATTGTTTAAATTTCTAGATATTTTTATTAATGTTATTTAAAAAAAAAACACCTATATTTTGAATTATCTAGCCAAATAGTTGATCAACGCTTGTTACTACAAAGCCATTAATCTACTAACTTTAATTAAAGAAAAACAACTTTATTTTCATTTACCATAAGGCTCATAACTGTGTTCTACATAGTTACATATACCGCTACTTTCTCCCTAACGTTATCTGGAAGATGACTCCGAAGCAATAAGTCTGCTTTCTATGTTCTTCTCTTTCGTTTCACGCTTGACAGAGTGATCGTGGACGTTATACACTCGGGGAATTTATGACAGGTGTAACTCCCCCCGATCATAGAAGACCTCGCCACGTGTTATCGGATCCCCCGGACCCAA
>NJDC01003208.1:0-11763 GCA_002245475.1 Calephelis virginiensis
TTTGGTGCCGATTGTTCGTTTTTGTTTAGTTGCACTGTTGTGTAATATTTGTCAATTCTCAGTATTTTTTATGTGACAATTTTTTTAAGTAACAAGGACATTATAATAACTGATGACTAATAAATTACTCATTTCTATAACATAAATTTCGTACGAATTTAAAATGTTAAAAAATTTATTTAACTGTGATTGACATTATTTGACACATTTCACTATTATTGTTCTTCTTCTTCTTTTATAAATAGGGCTTACAATCGACTTATGTAGCTAATGACAGGTCACTGTTATTGTTTAATATCGTAAGTTATAACAGACAGTTATGATATGAAGTTATGACAGATGTTTCGTTTAGTGTGCCGGAAAATTATGGAGCTTGGTGTTATTTCTTTTCCTAACTGGCTAGTTTTGGAAACAGAATTAGTTTATGGTAGAAAGTTTTTAAATTTGTTTAAACTAAGTATATAATTATTTTTAGTAAATTTTAAATTTTGTTTATTTATAATATGCAAATAACAAATGTAATAAATGATGTTAATCTTTGGTTGGTGATGTTGCCTTCATATGTCTTGAAAACAAACAAAGGAGTCAGGGTTAAACCAAACATGTAAATAATTATATTAGGTATAATAATTACGTAACCTAAACATATAATTTATGCAATTAGCTGTTTTAGTGACAATTTATTCAGACAAATTTCCTGCATAAAATAATGTTAATTTCATCACAATAATTGAATAATCAAACGAATTTGCTTAAGGTAATATTCAATATTTTGTTTGAAAATATTTTCTAACATAGAAGTTTCGACTCGTTTTGGAATAAGTAAAAGTAGTATTAATAGTATTAGTCAAACTAGATCTACTTTCATTAAGGCGTTTGAAAAATGAACCATCAAAATCGGTTGGCTATTGACCGGATAATCGTGTAACAAAAATACAAAAAAGATAGTGGGAATCATTTTTCGCAGTTTTGTTGTGCTTGATTAATTCATTGCAACTACTTTATTCTACGAAAATATTTTACTTACACTACGGTGTAATAGGTAGCCTAGTTTATTTAGCGTGAGCTGTATCAATGAATTCAGTAAAAACATTTGACCGTCGGAGTTATAGAGTTTTAAAATAAACCAGGCTGCCAATTTTCTGTCATTTATATTTTTACCTGTCATTACAGTATTGGATATTTAATGGATATTCACAGTATGACACTGTTATATTTTCATACGTATACTGTTTTTGACATTTTTTACTATTAACATGTGTCACTAGTTGTTGCTTGCGATTTTTCAGTTTTTGAGTTTTGAAATTTTAACAAGGACCTATTTTTGTATACCATATTATCGCCATGTGAACCTAAATTAAATTGTATTTAATGCCACTGCTCTAACTTATTTAGGATTTCCTGTGTTATGTGCTGTTACAGTAAATTTAAATTTATTTCAGTTAATAATTTCAGACGATTTCGTATTTGGCTATTAGTATATTCAAACTATAACTTATAAGATAATTATAAAAATAAAGCTATGTGAAGGGCAACTTTGTTCAAGTCTAATTACTAGTGATGAATAATATGATGATGATAACACTTTCGCAAATAATGGATTATTTCATATTTGAGACCATAACGTATACTATACAAAGGGTCATAGCAAGTCAACCTTTGACGATAGCTATATATGTTATCTCAGACTTTTTGTAGAACTTTCGAATTAGCACAATTTTGTCATACTTATACAATTTTGTAACTCTAACCCCTGATACAGTGCATGCATGGAAGCTTCTAAAAGAAAATATATCGGGTTTTGTGCGAGATCCTGAAGATTTTGATTACTAATACTGGTGGTACAATGTCGAGGTGCAATTCATCCGAGTAAAGATCCACCATTTCATCTGTTCCTGTCACCATAATAGTAGTGTCATGTACCGGTCTGCAAAGTAGGGTAGTAAAATTGCACAAAAATTGACATAACACCTCGCCCAAAAGACAGCGGCGCCCCTACAATATTTTTGGTGTGTATAGGCCATGGTTATCTCTTACCATCAGAAAAACCGCGGGCTATTCACATTATATGAATAAAATATTAAACACAAACACACACACACACATACCTTCACGCTTAGTCCCTTACGGGGATGTGCAAAGAGTATCAATTGACAAATCTCAAGATTATGGCACACCTGTCTGGCTTCCTCCACATTCATTGCCTCATACAAACAGGCCGGTTCGATAATATCCGAGCGATTTGAACGTGGAATGTCAACCTTGATCTCCCCGGGTACCTACATCCATCTACATTCGTATTGTATATCTGGCTTGTCAAAAACGTCCTTAAAAAGGAGCTTATGTCAATCCACAGCGTTCTAACTATTTATTCACTCTAAAACTATACCAAAACCTTACACCGTTACAAGTGAAAGGACAAAACAAACACACTTTTGCATTTATAACATAAATAAGAGTAATTACTTTGAATGAACAAATATGTTTGGAAATATATCCTATATCCCAACAAAAGAAACAATACCTGCCTATATCATAATTTAATATACATTTTTCTTTGAAAGGCGATCTCATCTCACTGTGCCGCGGGGATCTATAATTATTTAATTCAGAATGCTTTGTCTGAGTTCTTTGTACTGCCGTATCTGATGTCTAAAACATCCTGGACTTCTGAAGGGATTGCTTTTCTTGGTTTGAGGGTGGCTTCATGTCATTTAGTGATAATTGGTTTTAAATGTGATTTAATGTTTTAAAGTATTGAAAAACAACAAATTGGGTGTTGGACTTGAGGTACCGGGTTCGATTCCTGGGTACAAAGAGAAAATGTGGTTGGAAAATAGGTCAACAATAAATAGCGTAAGTTGATTTTTCATTTTAGAGATCATTGAACAAGAGACCTATAAACGGATTAGGTTGTTAGTCCTAATGTGCCTCGCCTCTGTGTGAACTTGTGTATCGCCTCTGTGGTCTAGCGGTTCAGTTGTTGGACTTGACTGCATGAGGTCCCGGGTTAGAATAGGGCAACAAAAAGATAATTAGGTTTTTCCAATTTTCTAATAAAAGAAATTTGCTCGGCATTGGATATGTGCCCGGTTATTAATAGGCTTGCCACCTATCACATTGCGGGACTTAGTGTCTTTGGCTAGTCGTGGGTGTCCTGGTTGTGCCTCTGCCTACCTCTTCGAGGATAGGGCCTAAAGGCTACTTTTGTTAGCAAATTAGGTCAGAATATATATGTTGCATTGCCAACCTGGTGCGGAAGTTTGTTTATGTAAGTAAGAATTTACCCTTCCCTCTAAACCGGAACACGACAAAAGTAACATCTGATGTTGTAGCAACAGAACTGTGTGATTTGGATGAGATTTAACACGAATTGATTATATTTTTCTATGTTTATTAATCAGTAATTTAAAGTAAAGCTTTATTTTCTTTATTCAGTTTTTTTCGCTAGTGTTAGCATTTTCCACTAATCAAGTTGAAATTTGCATCGGCTAAATTGGATTTAAAATAATCAAAATAAGTTGTCAAAGAAAGTCATATCAGGGAGTAGAGCGGCGGCCTCATCACTCAAGCTCATATAATGAGATTATGCGGGAACGAAGGAAATAGACAATACACAATTTTTTTTATAATTATTTCATTTGTGCACTCACTTCACTAGACTAAACTGTAATTTATACAAAATGTCACCAAAATTGACTAATTTCCCTCAATATTAACACGAAATTCAATAGTTACGAAAAAGCTACGACCATCTTTTATCTAGATGGCGCAAAAACTGAGTAATAAATGTTTGTAAGTTCTAATACATTGCAGCTTTAAATTACTGAAATAATTCATTTGCAAGGTTTTTAATGTTTAGCATTTGTGCTATCAACTTGCATTTTTGATAATTCTTGTGTTTTTACAAAATACTTTTTGCTATTATGAACTCAAACTTATTTACTTCACTCAATATCTTTAATATTAATTACTAATTTTAATACGTAATTTTATAGGCTTACCAGTTGTCCCTTTTTGTTTACACTTAATCTTTCATTAAGTCACAATTCTATAAGGAAAATGTCGACTTAGTGACTGATTAAAATATATATGACGTCTAACTTTGAATGCGGCGATACGAAGTCATTGTATAGTCAAAATTTTTATATTATACAAATACCAGATGATGGGTTTATCAAAGTCCTACACCACAAACACTCTTATTCCAAGGAAAATGGACAAATATAAAATTACTTAATAATTAAAAGTTATTGAAAAAATTAAATATATTGTTTAGGTTCAAAAAAAAATTAAAAAAATGTAGTTTTAATTACTTACTTGTTATATTAAAAAGAAAAGAAAAAATACAATAGACAGGATTTCAAAGTAATTTACAATTTACTGTACTGTAGCTTGGATTGTTTATGAGTTTTATAGTTCATCTATTTTTCAAGTTACTCAGGATTGAAATCCACATGATTTAACTGTTGGATACTTTCACATCTATTACGTCCATAGTTATGTGCAATAGGTACATAGTTATGTAATGAAAAACATTTATTCGACTGACTAAAACTTACCACTCATCATTAACAAAAGAACAACTAAAAATTTACCTTAACCCTAAACAAAAGCAACTCAAATAAAGGATAACGAAAGTGATAAAATATAGAAACAGAAAAACCCAGTATTTGTTGAGGCGTAATCTAGCTCGACGCTTAGCTTTCCCCGTCTATCTGTATGACTATATTGAATAAGTAAATAATAACTATATATACATGTAAACTGATATATTCGCAAAGTAGGCAAATTAATACCGGGAAATACATATACATTGGTGTTCAACTCGTAAATGCTTGACCCTGGAATCGAACTCCAGCCTCACTGTTGATGGTTTTAGGCATGTATTCTAATCACTCCGCTAACAAGGCAATCAAAGTTCATCGTTACTGATAAAATTCACAATACTTATATTTTTTTTAAGTGAGTACTACAACTACTACAAAATTTATATTGAATATTAAACTTCACAGTGTATAACCTACCTTAACATTAATGTTTTCTATGCAATGGAAGAGCGGTGCCACCTAAAAAAAGTAAAAAATAATAAAGATTTAATAATAGTTATAAACTACCTGTTATTTATATGTACCATTTAATAATACGTCTGAAGTCGGTGCCAAGCCAATTTAATACTTACTTTTTTTTCAATTTTCTAATAAAAATAAGGTTCTCCGAGATTGGACATGTGTCCGGTTGGCGATTTACGCTTGCGACCTATCACAAAGTCGTGTCTTTGGCTAGTCGTGGGTGCCCTGGTTGTACCTCTTTATACGTATACGGGATATGGACGTAAAGATAATGTTTAATACGTTTACATAATATTAAAACATTTTACTCTCTATATTAATACTGACATAAAATATTGAACCAACTGAACACAGACAAAGTCTGGTGTTGCAGTAAGTGAACATATTAATTAATATGAGAATGAAAGCAAATTAAATATCAAAAAGCTGAGTCGTGCAAGGTTAAAGCACAAATGATTGTACTGACATCTCATTAGCTAAGCGGGAGCGATACGCCTAAGGCATTATTCGGTTATGGGTTAAAACACAAGCGTAGCGATTTTCAAAGACCAGTTTATAAGGCTGCTTTGTGTTTATGACTATATTGAGAGCAATCTAATAAATATAAAAAGAAAAGTCAGACAAAGAAACGATAATAATGCCACGTGCTACGTATATTTTTAATATTAATTTTTCAAATATTTAAATAGTTATTCTGTTATTGACAGAGAAGACGAATCCAAAATAAGCTAAATATCTGTATACTATATAGCTAGTTATGAGTCCTGCAAGAAATCTAAATTTGTTTTAAATATTAATGGACTTGCTTGTACGCATCAGCGATGACATAAAATAACAGGAATCGCGGTCATACACTGTGAAAATCCATAGATAAAAAATGCACCACTGTGAAAACTAGACATGGTCAATCATAGCTCGAAATTAAGTTTAGCGCTGTCGCAAAGAGGCTTATAAACCTGTTTTATCTGAACACGATAATAGCAAGCATAATGGCTTCAAAAATAAGAAAGGGATATAACTAAGTCCTCAACTTATTTTTTATATCTTGTTACACAATAATGGGTATGTCAAATCAATTGAAAAATAAAATACCATAATATTTGCATCGAAATAGAACATAACAACATGGGTGTGTTTACACTTGTGATCAAAAATGTTTCACTTTATGTTGAAAATCAAGGAACGAATTTTCAAAGAATTAAATTTTACATGTGTTGTTTTAATTTGAAAATTGAATGTTCATTACTAAGTACATCAAAATGTTTTTTAAGTTCAGATCAAGAAAAAAGAAACTGTTCCATTAAGTAGATCTGACTTTTCAATATTATACCAGAAAATCACAGCAGTTTTTGAATTATTGATACTTATAGGTATGATAAAAGCAACTACGTAATAAAGGAAACACATTTTTATAACACTTATGCTTTTCATACACACATTAAAAATTAACTACACCTTATAATTTCACCACGATCCAAAAGCAAAGACTGTAACAATTAAAATTATAATCATAAAATATCGCTTGATGTTATACTTTAAGCCGCTACATAAGGTGGGTTCAGCACATATCTGTATTTTTGCTCGATCAAAGGAGCGTTGTGGATGACGTGCTTTTGAACCGATAATCAAATTAGCAATGCTTCCTTTTTGAGCGAAAAATATGTCTGTCAGTACGTTGCCGATGTAGTTGCAAAAGATGGCTTTGTTTTCACCCCACTTTGCGAAACGCTGTGAGCGTATTAAAGCCAATAGACGCGTCTATTATTGTAAGAATACACTTGCACTATATAATAAGATATACTACGTATAAAATTAGCCAACCGCTTTTAGTTTGAAAACGTTATTTATGGTCTTCGATCTTAACCTAGGTTGACCTACACTGAACTAATAATAGATTGAAACGTATTTTATAAAAAAAATAGAATATTAGAAAATATATAAAAATGGGTTGCTAGAAAAATCCTGGATAGAATAAATTTTGTTAAATTTAAAAAAAAATGTTTTTTTAATAATATGCTGCAACATTAACTAAGATAACAAGTAAATTTTCTCCCGACTTAATTTTCAAAATTATATTGAAGCTAGTTATTTGATGTTTGTTTTTTTTAAGTGAGACACTACAATCAAATTAAATTTAATCAAATTCTCTCATTAATAGTTATTACACGTTTTTTTTTCATGATATTGGAAGGCAAACAAGCAAAACACACAAAAAAACACGGGGAAACCGTACCAACCGTATAATATCTAGACACTACATGTTTATTCAACCAATGTTTAAGTTGTGAGGAAATATTGCTACGAGAAGTGATGTCCGGTGACCTAGAAAACGTTTCACTACTTTTTTAATCGACTTCGAGAAAAGGAGGAGGCTTCTCAATTCGACTGTTTATTTTTTTTTATGTGTGTTCGTGGATAAGTTCGTCGTTTATGAACCGATTTTAATAAAAAAAAAATATTTCTGTAATTACTTATCTTCTCGTGAGTGGATTCGTTCTAGCGATTTTGATAATTTTTTAAGATTTAAATTTAAATTCCAGCGTTTAATATAAAAAGTTAAACACTTTTTGAACACATATTTTGATAAATATTGCTTACGATTCTGAATCAGTAACATGCTGCCACGTCATCTTCGTGTAGCACGTTATTGGTTAGATGTCAATTTTAGACAATGTTTAATTAAACATGCGTCTTTTTTTTTGGAATTTGGAAAGAACAAATTAGCTAAAATAAAAGTAAAGTGACCATGTTCCGCAAATATAGGATTATGTAGTATAAGCATTGATTTGGGATACAACATAATATTAAATATCCTTAAATACCTACTACTATAAATTTTACCAGCAAAAAAATAGTAATAGAAGTAATTTTGACCTTTAACACTTTTCTCATGCTTGAATTAAAAATTTTAGATTTTAGAGAGAGAGCTGAAATGGTTAGAGTATTCGTCAGCGATGGACGGACAAACGAACTTTAATAATCGACAAACATGTCGATTATTAAAGTTCCGTTTTACACCATCCGGCTTCGTAACCGTAAAACTTGCTTGGAGAAGTGTCATTAACAGAAAAAGGCGTTACTTTGCGGAAATTCATACTTAAATCTAAATAAAATTATTTAATTTGCAATTTTCCACCAAATAATGTATACGTACTATTGCGTAACAAAACAGACAAAATAGTGCGCTAAGAATGAATTGGACTTACCGGAAGCTAAAACTTCCAAATACATCCAGCTCCACACAACACACACCACTAAACTGTTTTAGTCATCATCATCATACATCAGGAGATGATGATGCTTCGGTTACGAAGCGAAACGTACTGTTACAACCCTAACCTGTAGGCTAAAAGGCTTACTTCAGTACTTATAAAATTCTTTTTTTAAAACTTAAATCCAGGAGAGGCCCATTGTAACAGTACGTTGAGTTTTTAGTAGTATGTGTATTGTTGGTGCTACTAAAACAGCTTAGTGGTGTGTATTGTGTGGAGCTGGATGTATTTGGGAGTTTTAGCTTCCGGTAAGTCCAATTCAATCTTAGCGCACTATTTTGTCTGTTTTGTTACGCAATTATACGTATAAATTTTTTGGCGGAAAATTGCAAATTAAATAATTTTATTTAGATTTAAGTATGAATTTCCGCAAAGTAACGCCTGTTTGTAAGTAAGTAACGTTTGTCACTAACAATTTCAGATTACAATTATTACTACATATTGTAGTACATATACGAATAATAACTAGGGTTCTTATTAAACAGCCGAGAACGGTAATCCTCCGGTTTCCGATGACACTCTCTTTACAAATATTGATACACCACACATATTAAATTCGAAATCCTTTTTTTACTGGCAGCGGTCCATATTTTTTGTTTTTCCATCATTAAAGTTTTAGTATACCTACTTAGAATACTCAAATATGTACTGAAAAGTTGCAAAATTTATATCTGTAAATTTTGACTTTTAAATGAGATAAAAAAAAAGCAACTCAAATAGGATTTGAACCTGATTTCTTCGAATGTTAAAATCGTTTCAGTTACAAAGGGTTCAACTCCTGTGGCACAATGTTTTTATTCTTTTTTTGGGAAAATTCATCCCCAGCGCCAAAACTTAATTATTTGTAAGTTAATTTCACATGATATTAAAATATTGTATAGCAAGAAAGGGAACACTGCTACTCAAAACACAGATTAGGTATACCTAATTTGGGTACAGAAGGTATATATCGATATTTCGAAGAAACATTATATTATATAATACCTTATCTTAAACTATGTATAATAAAAAATAAAGTAAAAATCACAATCGAATAAAGAATATTTAAATATTTAATCGCCTTTGTGGTCTAGCGGTCCATGCGTTGAACTCGACTTCGTGAGGTCCCGAGTTCGAATCCCGGGTCGCGCAACAAAAAAAAAAGGTATTTCCAATTTATTAATAAAAAAAAATATGCTCGGGATTGGATATGTACCCGGTTGGCGATAGGCTTGCCACCTATCACATTGTGCGACCTAGTGTCTTCGGCTAGTTGTAGGTAGGGCACCCACAACTTCTGTGCTTCTACCTACATCTTTGGGAGTATGTATGTATGAGTAGGCAAGGGGCCTAAGGGGACTTTCGGGGATATGGGCGTAAAGATACTAATAAAACGTTACAAACTAGCTGTTACCCGCGACTTTGTACACAAGTCAAAGTGACTTTTTGTGGTCAGTGGAGGAAAAAGATTTCTACCACTAGGGCTTTATGCTACCACTACACAAAATTTGATATAAATCGTTTTAACAGTTTTTGTGTTAAAGGTGAATAGACGAACATACGAAATTTTTAATCATCTTCATTATGGGTTCCGTATCCTGTATACAATACGTAGCAATTGTTGTTTTTTTAAATATTTCACGTCTTAATTTTATTACTTTTTTTATTATATGTATAGATGATTCTTTCTAATATAATCAATTACTATGCTGCTTACAAACGAGCTGTTCAAGCAAATCCATTCGGGTGTTTCCAAAGAGATTTTGACAAAGATAATATGACACAGTAAACACTATACTGTCTGTACCTGATCCCAAACTCACATACAAAGTTATGGAATTAGTCATAAAATGGATTCGTGACTCAAATATCTAACCTATGTATTATGGTTCTGGTTTTCGCAGCCCTAACGTTTTTTTCTGCACAGTGAAATTTCAGCCTTATGCATTATGTTTATAGAGTTTAATTTTTGATAACAAGAGTTTGAAGATGTGTTCTTTTAAAGTCAAATTTAAACATGTGAGTTGACATTCGATAGAGGGCGTCATGTGATGTCATTAAATCAGGCGGGAAAATTTAGGGCTTGGAGGGTTGAGATTGCGCGGGTGCAGAAGTTATGGGTTCTTGTAATAGGCATAATGCTATTTGTGTTGAGGCGGTTAATCTGTGTGAAATTGTCTTTGTTTGGGGACTCCTATAACTTGAGTTATTAATATCTATTTTCATATTTTTCACCATCTTTATGATTTTTGCAGAGTTTAACTCATTTAGACACGTATCTTAATACAATATATAGTAGTAGATACTATTTAAATAATGCGCTTCGCCTACATTCGTCAAGCTTCGGAAATCGGAAATATCTGTGTACAGGGTTGTCATTACATAATTAATCATTTCGCTTAAATTTAGATTATGTTAGCCAATTTAAAAATAAAAGTATAAAGTGTAAAAATAGTAGCACTATACCTACTTGGTTTTTTCTTAAGGTATACAAAACCTTGTGATTTGAAATTCATAATATGCAACAATACCTTTCATGTAAGGTAATTTAAATAGTAGTCCTATACTTGGTTTTGTCTTGAGGTATACATAACCTAGTAGTTTGAAATACATATTCAATAATACCTTAATTGACATAGTTTTTGGACTTCATTCATTTTATCCGAGGGTGGTGTCAAGAGTCACTGAAACCGGCATCTTTGTATGAAAAAGGGTAACGAATGTGGAGGAAGCTGGGATTGTGACATTTGATACACTGTAAAGTCTTCACGTGAATATATATATGAGTGAATGTATGCATTTACTTTCTTGTTACAATATAGCGCCAGGTGACCGCCATTTGCAGTTTTGATTTCTGTCTTTTGAATGATATGTCCAAGATTAAAACAGATCAATTCATATACGCTTCGTAAAATCGCACACACTTAATTTCTTAGGTGTTACGAGGGGACAACCATACATGCATACACAGACTGTTTACATATTACCCTCTTTTGCGTCACAAATTCGGGTTAATAAGTAAGAAAATATTCAAGTAACTAAAACAAAATATCCGGAAAAATCACAATCAAGTAATGATGTTTTTATTTATCTAAATGTTTTCTGTATTATTAATAAACATGGACTTAATTACTCCAAGGCTCAACCTGCTCTTTATTATACTGTGATACAGACTATAATATCCATCAAACTTACCTTTACTTTAGTCTACATTCATAAATAACACTGTATAATTTTAAGGGAAACGTACAATTTCTTTCCATTAAAATTTGTAAAACTATGGAATAAAATAAATTTGTCTGTACTTTAAAAGAATTGATAAAACACTTTGAATGTATCCTTCCTTTTACAGTCTAATTAATAACTACGGACTAAAGTAGGAGTAAAGTTAAGTAGATATTGTATTCTGTATCACATTGTAATAAAGCCTATAATACCAG
>NJDC01003208.1:11858-24632 GCA_002245475.1 Calephelis virginiensis
GAATTCCACCAAGCACCGACGATAAGAAGTATAGAATCTACTGACATTTTCAGTATATTCATACCTTGAGAATACTAGATGTTGCTTTTGGCTTCGCTTGTTTTGGCTCCCTCGTAGAAACCTATTCATACATTAGAATAGAAATTATCCTATCTTCTTTTTAATAGTCTAAGACAGGTCAATCTCATGGTTTTCGGCTGATAAGAGAAAACATAGATACAAAAAATGTTGTAAGTTCCAGATTAAATAGTCCCAGTCCGCTAATTAGAAAAGACCATCTACTTCTGTGCCAGACAGCTCATAAGAGACGAGCAGTTTAAAATATAGTTAATACCAACAACATCACCGGTGGTAGAGTGCCATGTAATAAGTTGTGGCAAGGATCCACAGTCTTACCTATTCCTGCCCCCATAATGACTCGTTAATGTTTCAGTCCGGAGGGTATGGTAGGCGGTAGAGTCGTACAAAAGGCCTGATTGCCCGGCCGTAGGGCAGCAATGCACCTGTAACATCTATGTTTTAAGGCTGTCTCTTAATATCAGGATACCCATCTACTTGTTCGCTGACATATCACATAAAAAAAATGTCGAGTCTCGTGTAAAGTTTGCTTAACTGATCGTGTACAGAGTTAACTCTGGGACATAAATACAACCACTTACTCAAAGTAAATATGCACAGGGGCATTCTCCTTCACAAAAACTACACGAATGCCCTACTTTTTATTACTTACTTCTTAAGGCGAATGTGCTTTCTTAATCTATATATTTAAAAATGAATCCCTCATTTCACGTGGTCATCACATCACGCCTGAACGGATGGAATTTCGCCAATTCTTATTTTATTGTATTATTTTTTGTCAGGAGAAGGTTCTAGTGAAAATATGCAGGGAAAATAGGTAAAAACGATATTTAAACGAAATAGGTAAAATAGATACGAATTCGCCAGGTCAGCTAGTAAATTAATAAATAGTGAATATATATCTCTTAATATAATTTTGCGCCAGTACGTTAAAGTATAATATGGTATGTATATAATATGGTAGTATAATCTTCACAGCGGTATTCCTGAAGTGGTAGGTAGAGACATAATTTCCCATGGTACCCATAATGACCCGAAAATAATGCCACAATGTGATAAGGTGGTGAATCTTATACCAACTGGGCATTTATCCAATCGCGGAAAATATCATTTTGAAAACATTCCGGGTTGTCCTACTCGGAAATCAAACCCGTATCTTCATGTACACAACGTCATCACACAGCTAGACCACAGAGGCGATAGCAATATCTACAAAAAGTTTTTTTAGTAACATGCGGAGCCTTAATAAACGAACGAGTCCCATACTTGTAACTTTTGACCTTTCATATGAATTCAATAATCGTGAACTTTCTTTTTTGGCTTATTGCTGCCATATTCGGGGGCCATTTCATTAGTACGAATTATAAACCACTCGGTTTTATCTCAACATTCACAAGTTTAAGTGCAAAGGTCAATATTTCATTTATAGATCTTATATAATTATAATTTACTAACTGTTGTTAGTAGTCTTGGACACTTTTTTTTCATGATATTGGAAGGCAAACAAGCAGACAGATTTCCTAATAGTAAGAAATTTACGCCGCCTAGAGACACAAGGTGGTAATGGTGCGTTGCCAACCCAGGGCCGTGATATTAGGCCTCGAGCAAAAGTAAGTTTACCGGCTACTTTATGCTCCGAACTGGAACACGTCAACGGCCAAGCACTGACGTTATGGCGGCAGGAATAGGTAAAGCGGTGTTACAAATCCGGGCGAGTCCCCGCGAAACTCTACCACCTTGTAGGAAGTCACGGTGGTAGTGACGATAAGCCTTTGCTCGCTTTTTACGAGATGCCTGGCAGGAAGGCAGATGGTCTATTCTGAAAGGGTGCCTGGACCAACACAGGGAAAGATAATTTAAGCTGTTAAAGTTATTTTGGGAGAATAGGATAATATGCCTTTGTTATGCATTTTATTTGACGCTATTCGAAGATCACAATACCACAATACTCGGGTTCGCTTCCGATAGGAAAGGTTTATAGGTAGGTTATATTTTTAAACAAAGAAACACTTGTACTCTTTTACTAATTTATTATTTTGTAAATAGGCTACCGGTTTCGCTTATACAGCATCATCAGGGACTAAACTAGGTAGGTAGGTTAGGTAGGTGCTTACACACTAATACGATATAATATATATATATATTATAATAGATCCCCATTCCGCATGGTCGCCGCATTACGCCTGAACGGATAGATTTATTTTGCTAATTCTTTTTTGTTGTGTTATAGGAGAAGGTTCTTACGAAGGATAAAAATGGATAAAACAATACTTTATTTCTTAGCATACAAATTGTGAGTAGGTGTTAATGTCAAGCGAAGTTAGCAGAAAGTCGAACAAAGTGCGTCGGGTCATTACATTTACTGTTCCTGCTCTCTTATGGGTTTTAGTCGTGTCATATAATTTCGGTAAAAGATCCACAATGCAAGTACATAATTTGTTGACTTTGGAATCACTTATGTGAAATTGACGCAAATATTTAAAAAAAACTAACATTATAAAGACATTAAAATGTTTAAATTTTAATTTGTCAATAAAAAAAATCGACACAACATATTTTTATCCTTATTATATAAGTTCAGATTTGTCAACGATAAAAAGTATGTTAAAATTAGATAACATTTTAATCGTTAGTAAGGGCTATCACTCATGTGGCGGCTGAGATTTATTACTTTCAAGATTATTCAGCTCTTTTTAATAATTAAGTCAACTATTTAGAAAAACAGAAAAAAAGTAGAGAAATAGGCAGAGGTACAAATAGGGCACCTAAGATTAGCTAAAGACACAAGTCCAAATCAAGCCAATGTGATAGGTAGCAAGCCTATTCCCATCCGGGCACATGTTATCCCATCCAGAGCAATGTTGTTTTATAAATTGAAAAAAAAATTGAATGACTTGAAAAGTAAATAGCTACTAAATCATAACAGTTTTGTGACCATTCGCCATTACCGGTACCGCCTTACCTATTCCCATCATCATAATGTCATGCATGCCATTATAATCAGAAACATAATGGTCTGGAAAACAAAAGGCTGGAAATTTAGGGTTGGTAAGACATCAATTTTATGTTTTTGTCTATGTCGAGTATTTGTATATCTAATCTACCTATATATTTACCTATAAAATAAACAAAAATGTAAATTTTATTTTAATTAAAACTTCATCTTTCTTATCCTTAATTTCAATTTTTAAAATTCTATCTTTATTATCTAAATTCTTTGCTCTTTAGGTCTCTTAGTATCTATTTTATTTCTTTTTTCTATTTGTTGTTATTCATTTTGCAAATGTAACCAGCTTACTTCAGTTTCAAGCTATTAATCAATTTAATTCTTTGACATATCACCCCACTCCTTACTCATCACCTCTTCTTAAGTCTATGTCTGTTACTTGGTAACCAAAAATTAAGCAAGTTAATATAAGCTTTACTTTATATATGACTATCTTGTTGGTCGAGAAGTTATCGTAGACGCCTCACGTCACCGACCAACCGCAGGGCTTGGCTCCATTCCCGACGATGGCATACATTTTTGTGACAAATGTTCTAGTATTTGTTTTTCCTGGTCTGGCTACTTATTAAATTTATTCTTATGTTTTTATTTCTATTTAGTATCATTGATTTAATTAATTTGCTTCTTTTGGGGTTAGATCAAGTTATGTGATTTGTCCTAAAATATGTACCTATTTAATTAATATTATATTTTAATGCAAAACAACGTGAGCGTTTCAAAAACTAGAGCAAATTAGAAATCATACTCAAACGATTAATAAAGTTGCAAAATAACAAAATCATATTCACTTTTTAATTTCATTATTCCTTGTGGCATCTAATTAAAAATAATAATTCTGCAATTAAAATAATTGAATGGAAACCACCCAAATGAGACACCACCTCAATACACCCACGTATTAATTTCGCTGTTCGCAGCATGTGCGAATAAAGGATTTCATTATGCATTTTAATTTGAATTAATTGTATTTTAATGCGTTGTTCGAAGCTTCGTTACGACTAATGTTGACATTAGCGAACGCTCGCCTCTAGAAATGCCTTTGCAATTGGATTTATTAATTATCAAAGTTGAACATCTATATTAAATTTTAATTGAACATGTCGACTAAAATCTACCTAATTCCTATTAGCTGACAAGACACGCGCATTATTTGTTACAAAGCTTTACCTGGACTAGCTCTGCCTTTTCTTGCCTTGCCTTCTTCACTTTAACATAAAATAAATCACTTTATAACATCGCTCTTTATATAATATGGCCTATGTTAGGTGTTATTTGTATGGCAATGTTTATACTAATTATATTTAAGTTGTCTGTATTGAGAAAGAGTGAATGTTTAAATATGTAGTTTGGTTATCGTTCATTGTTTCATTCACTCGCTCTCTTGCTCTCTGGTTGCTGAAGTGTGAAGGTGTAACTCAGATTGAGAAACTAAAATGAATTCCAAGTTTATGGAGATATCTGTTTATACTCATTTATTATTTATTAAAACATCAGTAGGAGGTGGCAGATTGTTTATAGTCTTGGTTGCCAGGGAGTTCGTTTTGCCGTTTCTTCTCCTGTCTGGCTAGGTTTGGAAACGGTGGTAGTTTACGGTAAATAGGGATAAATTAATTTACATTCCTAATTTGTTTTTATTAACAAATATACATGTAATTAATACAAAAACAGTGTTTACATTTTAAAATAAATAATTAAAATAACTAAATTAATTAATACGTATTCAAATATTTGCACACCACAAATTGGTGGAACATATTGGAATGCCTAAATAGTTTTGTAACATTTTTGTAACACTCATACTCCACAAATATATTTTTTTCTTTCTTTTCTTTTCTTCTAGAACACGATCTTCTCAATCTGTGTAAATATCAGTATTTATGTAACGATCACGAACTAAAACTTTTATTTACCGGTCTATATTAGAAGTATTCTTATGTCATTTTAAATGATCAAGCCTAAATTCTTTAATTGTTTTGTTTAATATTTAGATACATGTTTAACTTAACACTGTTTAAAATTGTTATCCAGCCAATGACAAGCCATGAGTGGGTGTCGTGGTAGCATAATATTGGTTTAGTCTAATTATAGATAGAGTTTAGTAAAACATATTTTCAACTAGTGTTCGATTCCTGAATCGGGCAACCCAAAACAGAGTCCAGGATTGGATAGTGCCCGATTTTCTATAGGTTTGTCACCTATCACATTGCTTATTGCCAGCTGCCTCGTTGAGACAAAATAGTAGCTACCTATGGCTAATCGTTAGTGACCTGAATCTACGCCTTCATATTTGGGGAGAGAGGCGTAAAAAATACTTATTTTATACTAAACATTGGAGCAATCCTTTTAGTTTCGGTTGCAAGTTAACATATGAGTCAA
Organism: Calephelis virginiensis; assembly: GCA_002245475.1. NCBI lineage: Eukaryota > Metazoa > Arthropoda > Insecta > Lepidoptera > Riodinidae > Calephelis > Calephelis virginiensis. The sequence continues at coordinate 17,320 of NJDC01003208.1, forward strand.
TCACTTACATTTTCCTTATCTGCGTACTCAGACACACATACATAAGATTTAGAGTACAAAATATGGTTACCTAACCTGAACACAGTTACCGCATTAAGGTTTAGGTAACTCGAGCAAACCTGCTAAATGATTGAATGGAGTGATTGTGCTGCCGAGGTCGAGACACGTATCTTTTTGTTTGAGTCTACAGACTTACGTAAAGTGCTGTTCACGATGCGACAGAGTAATTCTTAAGGCAAATAACTGTATTGTAAGCATACTCAGCCTTAAGTACTTCCAAAGTCCTGAGTCTTTTTGACCGACTTAATAAAGTTTTTTTTATTTATTGACGTTTTTTTGCAGGCTCATGGCGTTTAACTATTAAATATTTAAGTTCATGTCTTTGAAGCAACACTTCTCATTCTAGTGTTTTTGTTTTAATTCCTAAATCTAACTTCAATTGTGCGTTAACCCTTGTGTACTTTTTATATTTAAATAGTAATGTAATGTTATCAGCAGATTTTTATACTACAAAGATAGTTTTTATCCTTCAAATAAACAACTTCATAATAAAATGAGTTAAATTTTTTTTTTAGGAGTTATGGTCATAATTAGATTTTATGTACAAAGTTTGTTTTAAGTGTTATGAAAGCAAGCAAACACAGGGCTCTATTGATGGTACTCGTAAGATACATCTGTGGTCTGTAGACACCATATTATGATGTGTGTACTTTTCTTTCATCATACTAACATTATAAATGCGAAAGTTTGTCTGTTTGTTTGTTTCTTTGGTGCTTTTGACTGTTTGTTGTTACTTCACGAAAAAACTGCTGAACCGATTTTAACTTGTAACTTGTATTGACACAAAGAATATGTTTTATCCCGAAAACATATTCCTGTGGGACCACGTAGGCAACGCCGCGGGCAACAGCTAGTATTTAATAAATCAAAAAATTTACTTTACAATTTTGTTGAGAAACAAAAAAATATATATTCAAAAGTCTCATTGAGCTGAAATAGTCGCATCGTGAATGGCGATATGAGTAATCATATCCATCTCGTATTTATTCTACTGAATATTGCGAAGTATTTTTAAGTGCATTATCTTAATAACTCAATGCATTGTTAAATGTATTTTATTGTGCATCATCCAGTGTTTTAGGCATTTTACTCAGCACTTAATTTCACAAGAACATTTTATAATAGCATTAAATTAACCGACATTCTCGTTATTGCCATTTTTAACTCAAAAAGTGTTTGCTTTTTTAGTTAATGCTATAAGCTGTTCCCGCGAACTTCGTTCCGCCCGTTCATTTTTTATGGGAAAAATTAAAATATTGTCTTTCCCACGTCCCTCAAAATCGAACAGGATAAAAATATCCTATGTCCTTATCCCTGTTCTAAGTTAACTCCCCACCAATGTTCAGTCTAATCGGTTCAGCCGTTCTAGAACTATAAATAGTGTAACTATCACCACTTTTTTATATATGTAGATTTGTTAGGAATACTCGACCTACAGTCAACTAATTTTCTCACAGACGCACGATTGGGATGAAAAGTATCCTGGTCTCCTGGTTTGCTGGTTTAAAACTACCTACCTTACCTAACCCCGTTAATTTTCAGCCAAATCGGTTTAGCCCTTCTTGAGTTATAAGTAGTGTAACTAACCCCGCTTTCTTTTACATTTATAGATAATAATAATTACAATTGTTTTAGTGTACTTTAAAGTGAAAACTTCTTAAGCGGCGTTGCGCACTTTTTTGGAATAGCTAAAAACTTCTAAACTCGCGTTAGCACACGTGACCTTATCGAAAATTCGTAAGACGGCGCAGGGCGCTTGCGCGAACGTTCGTGTTGTCATGTTTGTGTACGATAGCGCAAAAAATTAATATTGTATTCTACCACAAAAAACAATAGTACTTTCTTACTGATAATTCAAGCAATTCGTGCAAAATTATTCCCTAACCATACAAAAACATCAAAAATGCACAACGTTAATATTCAAGTTTTCAATCCTGCTGGCACTCCCGGAGTGCAACCTGTCGTTTTTTTATGTATATAGGTGCACATTAAAAAGTTATTATATTCTTTTCTTTAATTTAATGCAGTGAAACTGCAAAAACCAAGAAACCGGTTAATGGTTCCGAAGTAATCCCACATAAATTTAGCACACCTAAAAGTCATCCGATTAAATTAGGTCATTTTAAGGGAAGGTAACCAACCTTAAAAAATAAGAAAACAAGCATTAAATCATCTTATTATTGACTAAGTAATCGTATAAACACATACAAAAAGAACGTACCATGGTTAAATGTTATCAATTATTCGTGGCAAAGGTTGTGATGTGAAATCATTTAAACAACTCAGTAAGGAATTCGAATTGCAAATAAAATTTTATTGTTCCGTGATACAATCTGACCATACGTAGCGTCACAATAACTGTGAACGTATATGAAAATTTACTGCCTATTAGAAGCCATTGAGTCAATTGGTTTAGAGATTTTTATGTGATAGTTCAGTGAACAAACACACAAGTCTCCTGATGATAAGAGACAGCCATGGACTAAACACCATATATGTTACAGGGCGTCGCTCTGCTGTGGACAGAATATTTATTATTATTTTGCAAATCTATTGGCTACCCTACCATCCGGACCGGGATATGACAGAGTCATTATAGAGTCAAAAATAGATAAGGCCATGTATCCCTTTATTTTGTAGTGAAATCCACAGCCAGCCACTTTCAGGGGAAGTGACGGGTTATGTATTACTCTTACCGACTAAAACCCCACGGTGTCCACCCCTTCGGTCAAGTACCGGAGTTGCGGGAACGCTTTTATACACATTCACAGCCCCGGCGGAGCCAGATCTTTGATGTCCATCGTGCAGCCCTCAACTCTCAACAGGGGTTCACATATCGTCAGAAGTGATGCACGCAGACACAACGCGCACCACTTCGGGGTGCCAATGGCGACAGGCACCTCCGTACCTGCCGCTACCCCATCTCGACCGGGCGGGGTAGATAGAAAACCCACCCCTCTCCCCCGCGGGCTGTACTGCCGTCATTCTACGAGACCAAATGGCCCACTACTCCTTGTCCGCTCCTCGTGTCCCCTCTTGGATAGAGAGGTGTACTGATGAGCGGTCTCCCTGGTCGAACTGGTTTCACTGGGGCCCCGCCTCGAACCCAGTTACTCAGTCCCCCCGCCATGACAAGGCTCGGACCCTTGGGGAGAAACCGATGTAAATTGCAGCACAACAATCTACTTACCAGTGCTCGCCTCTTACGAGGTGCCTGACCGAGAAGCAGAATGTCTATTCCACAAGCAAATAGAATGCATAGTCATAAATAGAAGAGCACGGGGAAAATATTTATATTCATTGGTTTAGAAGAAAAAATTGTCAATGACTGCAAAATTACTAATCGGCTTGATTCTTTGGCGTTCAGTAGAGATGTTGAGTCTTTGAGTTTCAGCCGCTGAGTTTTACCTTCATACATCTCTTCATAGCTTAATATATCATGCATATCACCTTGATGCGTAATTGTGCGATTCCAAAGTCATTTCTTACCTCAGACAATACCTTTGTGGAAGTAGTTACTAAGAGCGCTGTTTCTAATATTACTTAGAAACCTTCAGGAAAAGAGTGTACTCATTTTGTTACGGGTTAAAACATATCTGTGATGCTCCTGGTGCTGTGGATATTGATGAGTGACCGTGATCGCTTTCCATCAAATTCGTTTGCATCCTCACATTTAAAAAATATCTTACTTTTACTCAACTTCAAATAAGAATTGTTTTTTACACGTGTATACTTTTAAGTGTGCAAAGTTCTTTGGGCCCTGAGAATTTTTTGATATTGATTTTGCTTGACTCCATTTGAAATAGCTTTTTCAGTGCTCCATTTACACTTTTGCCTGAACCACCCTCCTTTCTACATCCAAGGTGTAACTTCCAAAGCACAATCAATCAATTTTCCCGTGTTGATCCGGGCTCCTTTGCAGAATAGACCATCTGCCTCCCAGCCAGGCAGCTCCTAAAAGGCGAGCATAGGCTTACCGTCACTAACACCGTGACATCTGACTACGTGGTAGAGTTTCGCAGCAACTCGCCCGGATTGGTATCATCGCCTTACCTACTCCTGCCGCCATAACATCATGACGTGTTCCGGTTTGGAGGGTAAGGTAGCCGGTAAACTTAGTTTTGCTCGAGGCCTAACATCCCGGCCTCAGGTTGGCAACGCACCATTATCACCGTCGGAAAGCGGATATCCGTCTGCTTGTTTGCCTTCCAATATCATAAAAAAACCATCAAGATATACAATTTCATTCATTTGTTCCAGTATCTTCAACTAAAACTTATATATCAGTCCGGACACATTGTTTTGGCACCTTACATAACTGAGACCAATGGTTTTTAATCACTTGATTGGAATGCGTATGGGTGACCCATACGCATTCCCACATTCATTGATATTAACTTTTAAAGGCATTTGTCCAAATAAAAAAAGGCAAATGTATCAGATAAACATGTCACCTATGTGGTCTAGCAATCCAGTGTCGAACTTAACTTCTTGAGGTCCCGGGATCAATCCGCTGGTCGAGCAACAAAACAAATAGAAAATGGGTATTTCAATTTTAAAATAATATTGCTTGGGATTGGATATCTGCCTGGTTGGTGAAAGACTTGCACATTGTGGGACTTAGTGTTTTTGGCTAATCATGGGTGTCCTGGTTTTGCCTCTGCCTACTGTTGCGGGTATATGGGCTTGATAGTGCAAGATAAACAAGCACGCTAACAACACACAAGAAATACTTAACTGAGTATGTGTTTTTCTCCTTTTATGGTACATTTACATAAGCATTAATAAAAGATTATGATGCCAATATAAACAGAATTCGACGTTTCTACAAGAGATTTATATTGATTGTTCAAAGATATGATAATTAACATTTAATTATTTAGTTATCAAATATTGTAGGCCATGTGTTCTCAAACTTTAACATATGGAAACACCCAATAAATTATTTTTATTTAATGGAACTCCATGTTAAATGATTATATATAACCTAAACTGAAATTAAAATTACCACAGGAACTTGTATTAAAATTTTATTAAAATTGTACCCAAGATATTATTTTAAAATTAGACATATTGCAGTGAGAGCTATGAAATTGTTTTACAGTTTTATCAATAAGCTTTATCACTTAATGGTTGAATGGTTAATGGTGTAATGAATGCCAAGCACATTATAGAGCTAAGGATCACGTTAGTTCTCTACTATGTATAGAATAAATGGTACAATCAGAAAGAAATTTAAAAAATAAAATACGCAACAATAATATTTTTACGGAACTTTTAGGAAATTGTAACACACTTTGGGAATCGTTGTAGATTGTGTTTCATGTTATTACATATTGTGATATTTCTACCAACAAATAAAATACCATTTAGCAACAAGCTGTGGCGAAAATCTTATCTAACTCGTTAATAGTGGAATTAACATAAGAGTCGCATAAAAATGCAGCAAAGCAATAGACCATTGGCCTAGAAAAGTATATGTCAATGGCATGGGGAGTGTGACGCTCTTTCTTTTTTATACAAGAGGTTTTAACGGGAAAGCACTGAACAAATATGATTTGGAATTTTGAAGTAGTTATTTAATATATATTTTTAAGACCAAAGAAAATAAAAAATAATTTTAAGATTACGTATTAAATTTTACACATTTAATATGTCTTTAAATTAATGAATTTAAACATTGCTTGAACCAAAGAACACTTATCATTCTATAACTATGAAATTTAATTTAAGTATTTTTACCATAAAACTAACAAATAATTATTCAAATAAGCCACCTCGAAGCATTCCCGGTGCATAAGTACCCATGACACTAGCGGCATTACTACTGTGGATGGCCAGCGCGAGTCTTTGCACCAAAAATGAGCCGGAGCGGGTGTCATGCCCGTTATCTCGGAGCCTGTGCCCTAATCTAAATGAAGCATTTAGCTTCATGGTACATTGTTCCCATCGTCTCTACTGCAATAGGAATAAACAAATAGGTATTTTTCAGAGCTGCATATTTTTGTTTTTTTTTTACATGCTGCATCCTCAGCAGCCGCTGCGGGTGACAATGTAGTACGATTAAGATGAGTCGGAGCAAAGGTGCTAACGCAAGTTGCATCCCATAAAAGGCACTTACCCTTTTTCCAGGGAACCAAAGTCATTTTGAAGTAAGTACAATTGTATTTCAAGGTTCGGAGACCTGCCAAATTGTTGTCTCTAACATCAACCATATCAATTTATATGACGGATTTCCTTGTAAGAAATTCACGCCGCCTAGAGATACTAGAGGTGGTAAATGTGCGTTGCCAACCTGAGGCCGGGATGTTAAGCCTCCAGCAAAAGGCTACCGGCCTACTACCTTACCCTCCGAACCGGAACACGTCAACGGCAAGCTCTGACGTTATGGCGGCTGTAATATGTAAGGCGGTGGTATCAATCCAGGCGAGGCGCTGCAAAACTCTACCACCTATTGAGAAGTCACAGTGCTAGTGACGGTAAGCCTATGCTCGCCTTTCACGAGCTGCAGGGCAGAAAGGCAGATGGTCTATTCTGCAAAGGAGCCCTGACCAACCCAAAAAAAAACTACGAATCGTGACCTACCTGAAAACGTGACAGAACCACAGAACTGTGCTTTAATATAACCGATTAAAAAGAGGTAAATTGTGATTACGTTTTACATCGCCATAAAATATAATTATAACGTAATATGTAATTAATTGTATTTCCTATTGAGTCAACATGTTCTGTTTATCATGGTATTACATCAAATATTTCATTTATAAATTTATATTTCTTTATTCATTTTGCTGCAGATTTTTTACGTGTGTGCATTTACACGTTTGCGAAGTTCTTGCATTAAGGTTTTAAGGTAATAGTGACTAAAGGTTTTTGCAGAGGTATGCAACAACCCTATTGCACGTTAGTAAATAATTTTCTCATTTAGTATATCAAAGGAATATTTTATTTAATTTTTTGGCGTACTAATTTAAGGAAGCAGTGATGTAGAAAAATCATGTGAATAACTCTATCATTTTGAAAGTAGGATTTCCAGTATTATTATCTGGATAAATTCCTGGATTATTCCACAAATTATTATTCAAACCTGGTTTAAGATCCGTGCTGATACTTGGTCGAATAGGCCTTCGCTTTTTCTTTTCCTGTCCCCTTTAAAATCTTCGCCACTGTCTTATTAGGTTCAGGTTATTTATTTTAAAATTAACTTGCTCAACGCTCTTTTATAAAAGTTCGGATTGACTACTTAAACCCAG
>NJDC01003208.1:25295-48169 GCA_002245475.1 Calephelis virginiensis
TTGCTGCAGATTTTTTACGTGTGTGCATTTACACGTTTGCGAAGTTCTTGCATTAAGGTTTTAAGGTAATAGGGACTAAAGGTTTTTGCAGAGGTATGCAACAACCCTATTGCACGTTAGTAAATAATTTGCTCATTTCGTATATCAAAGGAATACTTTATTTAATTTTTTGGCGTACTAATTTAAGGAAGCAGTGATATAAAAAAATCATGTGAAAAACTCTATCATTTTGAAAGTAGGATTTCCAGTATTATTTTCTGGAATATTTTCTGGATAAGTTCGTGGATTATTCCACAAATTATTAGTCAAACCTGGTTTAAGATCCGTGCTAATACTTGTTCGAATAGGCCTTTGCTTTTTCTTTTCCTGCCCCCTTTAATATCTTCGCCACTGTCTTATTAGGTTCAGATTATTTATTTTAAAATTAACTTGCTCAACGCTCTTTTATAAAAGTTCGGATTGACTACTTAAACCCAGCGTGTATTTCCTAAAACCATTAATGTCTGCTTGATTTTTAGTTATTATCAATAAAAAACAAAAAGCAAGTGTGTAAGTAAAGTGACTGAACGTTTCACAATGGTAATATTATAAGACCTGAATTCTATGCTTAAAATAAAAACCCTCGTGTGCACAGAATACAGAGGCTCTGTTTTATATTACAAAATAATGCTCGCTCATTTACGAAATAGAGATGTAGTCGAGATTCTTATCATGCAGTCTTGAATCTGTCAGTACGAGGGCTTCATTCTGATCCCTTACCATAAGTTTACGACTTGTAGAGTTTACTATATTTGCTAGCATGCTCTATAGCTATATAAAAACCTTGAAAAGAGCCTCTATTATTAACTATAATATAAACAAGTTATAGATTTTGATATATGAATAACGAACGAAGTCTATAGCAACTCATGGTAAAGCTTCTGACGCGATTTATGTTATAAGAATAAGACAAAAAGTATCTTCACGCCCATATCCCCGAAGAGGTAGGCAGAGGTACAACCAAGGCACCCACGACTAGCCGAAGACACTAAGTCCAACAATGTGATAGGTGGCAAGCCTATCGCCAACCGGGCACATATCAAATCCCGACAATAAAAATAAGACATCTATCTATTTTGTGTGATAAGTCAACAGTGATATTCGATAAAGCGATTTTTTGAGACAAGTGGCTGTTGTTATCATAAGAGATAGTTGTATCATATGTACGCTGTCAATATTATAGCTGTATCCATCCCCTTTGGCCGAAACGTTGAACTTAAGTTGATAAACTTTCGTCCTACAATTTGGACTAAAACACAAATCTTTCAATATGTTGACACCATTTTAACCCAATGAATGTTTACCCTGGTAAGTTGCTGCACAGTACTTTTCCATAAGTGGTAATAATTAATTAACTGGTAAAAACGGTAAAGCAATAAAACAAAGGTCACCACGAAAATGTTACCTCAGTATTACAAATTATAAAAAGTGAGCCTCTTTACCAATCTTAGCTACTACTAGATTACGACTATAATAGTCACTGTACACATATAAAGGCATAATTGCCTTTCCTATGAGTACATCGAATTAACAGCGTCAGAACTGATTTTAAATTACTTTTTTATTTGAAAGAATTTTAGGAAAGTAGAAAAGGAAGTACCAACCTACTAACGTACCATTGCTAACACTATAGGTAAGTCTGAACGGGGTCCATCTGATGATGGACACCGTTGAAATAAAACAAATATATTTGTTTATAAGAAGACATACATTATATTGATAACTAAATGCACAGAACGGTACCACGTCATAATTTGATAACACTTTTTTGTAAAGATATTACATGATTCCAAAATTTTCCCTCATAAAATCAACATTCTACTACCTAGTTGTATTCAGTTACCCTAAAAAATTCATGTTTTTTATCAATGTCGTGGTCGTTAACAGAAACAAAAATAGAAGTATTATTAAGTATGACTCACCTACCAGTAATCGGATCATGACAAACTAATACGGAATACCAACTCATAATCATGACCTATTTTTCTAGAAAAGAACAATCGAAGTTGGTTTATTATTGACCGATTATTCGCATAATAAACACAGAAAAAAAGCAGAGTCGATTTTATAAACTTCTTTTATTAGTCGTTTAAAAACTGAAGACATTTTTTGCAGTCAAACATAGTTTTAATTATTATTTAAAATAAATAAATAAATATCCCTGGTCAAGTCACACAAATTGATTCTAACGCCAAAGTAAGCAAATTATACGCTCATATTATGGGTGTTAGTCAACGATTCTAATTCATAGAAATAATTAAATAGATACCAAAATAAATTTAATAAACTCCCAGACCCGGAAATGCAAACATCTAAATGTTCATCACACAAATGCCTGCCCCCGTCAGGAATCGCTCTGGTTCGATTCTCGATGGTCGAAGTAGATAGGCGTGTACACTAGCTAGTCGACCAACGAGGCGGTTAAAACAAAGTCATTATGTATTTGCTTTCTAATGTGATAAAAGAACATTATATAGTTACATATTGATCGTAAGCAGATATATAATATTTGATAGTATTTACAAGAAAACATACTAAGTAACAAACTATATACATTGTGTATCGTTACGCATATTGTTATGAGGGCAGGACTGTTACATAACTATAGTAACTTATCAACTTACGACCGGTCAGTGAAGTAACCGGTCACTCTCTCCATATAGCATCTAGTCCAACAATCTAGGATTACACTTTCAGCTTTAAAGTCTAATTTCTATTGACTTCAAAAAGGAACCACAATTTGACTGTATATTTTATCAGTGCCATCTCGAAAGTTTTTTTAGACATTTTTGAAGTTAAGTATGCTTCTTAAAAAAAAGATATAAGAGTGAAATTTTAAGATCGGTCACACTAAAGTCACAGAAATTTTATATTAGCATCATCGACCGGTCAGTGAAGTAACCGGTCACTCACTCCATATAGCATCTAGTCCAACAATCTAGGATTACACTTTCAGCTTTAAAGTCTAATTTCTACCGACTTCAAAAAAAGAACCACAATTTGACTGTGTGTTTTATCAGCGCCATCTTGAAAAATTTTTTAGACATTTTTGAAGTTAAGTATGCTTCTTAAAAAAATAATATGAGAGTGAAATTTTAAGATCCGTTACACTAAAGTCACAGAAATTTTAAAGTAGCATCACTAAGTTGCCTGCTTTAGAAACATGTTTCTACATTCACACATGTGCTTTAGTTATTCACACAAGTGCGGCAAAAATATATTTTTTCGTTAGAGATTTTATTATCATTTTTTCAAGTACCCAATTTTTTATTAAGCAACTGCTTTTGCATTTGATTCCATATAAAATACCTAAATCTGACTGCATCTGTTTTTAAGCGAAATTTAGTTTTGCGTAATTTTAACCGATTCTAAAAAGAGGAGGTTCGCTGTGTATTCCGATTGTATGTTTGTTTTCTTGAATGTTTGTTATGCGATTACCAGGCCAATTACGAAGGAACGATAGATTATGTTGATTATTTTTTTTAAAAGTGGGTGAGTTAGACTTTATTATTAAATATTAATTTTGAAATCATGAGCTAGATTTCTTAAAACGTACTTACAAATTGCAAATTCATAATAAAGCAGTTGAAGTCGCTTTTTTGCTTTTTTGCCATCAAATATTTTCAAATATTTTCAATGTGTAGAATTTAATTTTCTGCAGTTTTATTTTAAATTTAGTTATCTATTTCAGTATTCAGTTTAACTGAATAGTTAAGCGCAGTTAAACTGAAAAAACCGTATTCAACTACTCCATTGAGTACCACGTCGCGATTTAATCATTCTTTTTTTTAAGATAACAAATGTTATCAAAATGGTATATACCACATACATTTCATAACTTTTAAGTATATGGAACCAACTCGGAATCAGAAAAACGGGTTTTCTAAAACGAACTATCAAAATTTGATAGTTCTTTTGTTTTTTTCTTTTTTTTTTCTTTAGTTCTTTTCTAACAAATACATAAAAAATATACAGTCGGATTCAGAATTGAGGTTTGGAATTAAGGTCGGTTTTCTTGCTGTTTTTCTAAACTTAAATTAAATTTCTAAAAATTATATTTGGCTCAGACCACAATAAATTAATATTGAAATCGGTTTTTGTAGTTATACTGAATTAACACGTTTATCTAAACAGGGTGTATAATAATTGTTAAATACTGGTGTCAAATAGAACGAAGTATTTTACTTTTATCAAGAGTTACTTTTTAAGCACAACATTGCCTTACCACTGTAATTCCTAATAATATACAAGTTGCTGTGTCACAATAAATCAAAATTACAAAGTTTAAGTTCCACATTTCAGAGACTCTTGACATCATTCTCGTTTAAACCTCGAGATCGTGGAATGCCAACCTAGGACTCTCCGGTTACCTACATCCATCCACATCCAACCATCCACACTGTATATCTACTGTGTAAACCTTCCGTCTGTCATTATATAAATATGATCGAACCAACACATACAAAATGTATATTATAATATAATAATACGAATTATGTAAAAAAAAAGTATCTTCACGCCCATATCCACGAAGAGGTAGGCAGAGGTACAACCAAGGCACCCACGACTAGCCGAAGACACTAAGTCCCACAATGTGATAGGTGACAAGCCTATCGCCAACCGGGCACATTTCCAATCCCGACCAACATTTTTTTATTAGAAAATTGGAAAAAAACAATTTTCTTTGTGTTGGCCGACCCGGAATTCGAACCCGGGACCTCATGCAGTCAAGTCCAACACCCGGACCACTAGACCACAGAGGCGATAACGAATTATGTATGTAAATGAAATATCTCTCTAAAACTACAAATAGCTTGGTTTGTTCCCGGTAGACTCCTTAACTACTTAACCAATTTCAATCAAATTTGTACATCGTATGCACTTTGATCCAACTTGAAAGATAGGATAGCTTACAACTCAATTTATAATCAAAAAATTACCATCCGAGCGAAACTGGGACAGGCAGGTAGTTATAATTAAAGCTTACAAAGCAAGCAAGCAAAGAGATGACGCTCAGATTAGTTTAAGAACATTATGTGTCCACACCAAGTAAATACTGACATGTTCACGTCAACTCGTTAAATTATTCACTGTTTGGTAGATTTTTACGAGATTGGAAGATAAACAAGAAGGCGGATCTTGTTATCTTCACGCCCGTATCCTCAGAGGTAGATAAGGTAAAACCAGGACATATACGATTAACCGAAGATACACGAATCCCACAATGTGATAGGTGGCAAACCAGTTGATCTATTTACCAATTACGGATAACATTGTTTTTATTAAAAAAATGAAAAAAAATTTTTTTTTGACTTAGTTGGTCCGGGCTCCTTTCCAGAGTAGACCATCTGCCTTCCTGTCAGGCAGCTAATAAAAGCCAAGCAGAAGCTTACCGTCACTAACACCGTGACGTCTGACTAGGTAGTAGAGTATGCAGCGACTCACCAGGATTGGTACCACCGCCTTACCTATTCCTGTGTCCATAACGCCATGGCGTGTTCCTGTTTAGAGGGTAAGGTAACTTACTTACTTTTGCTCGAGGCCTAACGTCCCGGCCTCAGGTTGGCAACGCACCATTACCTTTGGTGTCTCCAGGCGGCGTGAATTTCTTACTATCAGGAAATCCCTCTGCTTGTTTGCCTTCCAATATCATAAAAAAACTCAACCCTGGAATGGAATCCGAGCCTCATATATTTGATACCAGTAATAGACCACTAGGCTGCAGACGTCACGATTGAGAAAACCTTTACAGCAAGAAATAACGTTATAAGTGAATTGTAGTCGTCAAAAGTAGTAATGGTACGTTGCCAACCTGAGCTGGAATGTGAAGCCTCTCGGGTTACAAAGTTTATTGACGACTCTAACCTATAAACCGAACACAAAAGTAGCGAGCACTGACAAGTATATTCCGAATGAGCGGTCTTAAAACTTTATCGCCTAACATAATAAAATGTCAAAATAAACATAAAGCAACATCAGATATGTTATATCTATATTTAATTTTCTGTTAGGTAATTCCCATAATGCGAGTTTATCATTTATGATCAACATAACGTCGTTTTAAAGTCAAAACCGCTGTACCAATTTTAATGAATTTCACATTTTGTAAAAGTTTACATCCAGCAGTTCACTGTAGCCCTACTTAAAACGTCTGTCCTTTTAGTAGGGAGACGTCCTACGCTCCGTTTTTCGGTAATTGTTCTCCACTCCATAACCTTTCTGCCTTAGAGTCATCGGTTCTTCGTGCTAAATTTAGTTTGTCTGCGTATCTTCTCACCGGCGCGGTGTTCTTACTGTCTCTTTAATCTGCTAAATCACAGGGTGACATGGATGTCTTCAGTTCGTTTGCGGATCTCCTCAACCCTAATTCGATTACGCAGGGAAATACTGAGCGTCACCCCATTCATAGAACGAAGATCGTCTTTGAGCTTTTTATCTAGCCCTACAATTAAGGACCACATCTCTAAAGTCTATTTATTATTAAATCTCGCTAGATTCCTGCGAGAAAGCTGCAGAACTTTCCCGATGTTGGTCCGGGCTTCTTTGCAGAACAATCTCTCTTCCTGTGCCAGGCGACTGTAAAAAGCGAGTATTGGCTGCATAGGCTTACCGTTACTGGCACCGTGACATTTTACTAGTTGGTATAGTTTTGCCCGGATTGGTACTATCGCCTTAACTATTCCTGCAGCCATAACGTTTACGGTTGGCGTTGACATGTTCCGGCTCGGAGGATGAGGTAGCCGGTAAAACTTACTTTTGGTCGAGGCCTAACATCCCGGACTAAGCGCACCAGTTGGCAACGCACCATTACCACCTTTGGTGTCTCTAGGCAGCGTGAATTGCTTACCATCAGGAAATCCATCTGCTTGTTTGCCTTCCAATATCATAAAAAAATAAAAAAAAGGACTCAAATATAGTATTGGATCTTGATCAATTTTTATAGACCTTTGAGGTATGGTCTAATTTTGTAAGCATAACCATAAAAATCCATTCAGTTTTAGCTGATTAACCACGTAACAAAGACATGCAGTCGAATGCTAATCTCCCTGGACAAGTTACACGAATTGAATCTAACCCTAAAGTAAGCATATTAAATGCTTGTGTTATGGGTGTTAGTCATCGATTCTAATACATAGAAATAATTAAATAGATACCAGAATAAATTTAATAACCACCCAGACCCGGAAATGCAGACATCTAAATGTTCATCACACAAATGCCTGCCCCGTCGGGAATCGAACCTCTTTTTTAAAGTCAGTTAAAATAGACTGGTCAGTTCCTAAATCCAGTTAAATATTACGAATACAAATTGTTAAAGTACTGTGAGCTACGGTTACGTAACTACTTGTTTACTATTCGGTTCTATGTTCCCTTTCTACTATTATGAATCAGCTTATTGTGTAACCAATAAATCTATCGAAATATCCATCTTTTGTTTAAGACGATTTAATGTATTCCATTTAGCTAATTTGGTATACTTAGTTTAAAAGAATATCCTGACGACATTCCTTTATTATGAAAGGGCTTTTACATCTTATATAAACTAAGCCCCACAATGTGATAAGTGGCAATTACCTGCCAGGCACATATCCAATTCGGGATAACTTTGTTTTTATTGGGAATCGAAAAACACAACTCTTTGTAGCCGGACTCAAGGATCGAACCTGGACCTATTGAAGCGATGAGCACCAATTAAGTCTTGCTTATGTACTTTTGTCGCTCATGTTTCCCTTTAAACCTGAAGAGGATCTGTCCCGTAAGATAAGTAGTTTGAAAAAATAAGTTTAAAGTAGTCGTGGTCACGATATTGTCCATAGTCAAGTGACTGCCTCAGTTTGATATGAAATATAATATCTATTTCCTTTATTTTTCAAAACATATCTTACCACATAATATTTTACAATAGATCCACGTTCGACGTAGAAACAATACAAATATTAAAAAGTATGAAAACTATATACAAACATTCGAAACGGCACACTCACACAAACGTGCACATCGACAAGGGATCTTAGCGGTTTTTGCGGTGCTACAATAGTGAGTGTCGCATTGGTTTGGTTTTTGCTGAAAGTTTTATATTTTGAGTATATTCCTCTTTTGCTGGAATTGACGTAACTTATTATATAACTTAACTTATATTATCTATAAACTATGCAGTTGCTGTAATATTTTTTCTTAGACTCTACAGAATATTAAATGCTCAAATATCACTACATAGTATAAAGCAAAGTCGCTTCCTCTGTCCCTATGTCCCTTTGTATGCTTAAATCTTTTAAAACTGCGCGACGGATTTTGATGTGGTTTTTTTTAATAGTTAATGTGATTGAAGAGGAAGGTTAACGTGTATATTTCATAACCGTGTGAAACCGAGGCGGGGGGAACTTACTAGCGGAGTAAGTAATCATTTAAGGTAAAACTACAAGAAACCGACTTTGATTTTAATAAGTAAATAATATAAGTACACAAATTAGGTATTTTACTCGATTTCACTTACCAGTACCTCCCATCATCAGACCTAGACTTGGTTGCAATGAGACCACCTCGGAAGTATGCTCTTCCACTTAGATATTATCTTCAAATCGTTCAAAAAAGGCAAACAAGCAGATGGATTGCCTGATGCTAAGAAATTCACGCCGCCTAGAGACACCAAAGGTAGTAATGGTGCGTTGCCAACCTAAAGCCGGGATGTTAGGCCTCGAGCAAAAGTAGCTTTACCGGCTACCTTAGCCTCCAAACCGGAACACGTCATGACGTTATGGCGGCAGGAATGGGTAAGGCGGTGGTACCGATCCGGGTGAGTCGCTGCGAAACTCTACCACCTAGTCAGATTAAGAATTGAGAGACAAATCAATTAACATTCTTATTCTTTAGAAGTCGTATGAATGACATTTTTTCCGATAAAAAAAAATATCAACCATACTGCTTCAATTCACTCAATTGTAATATTTTATCAACTCAGTTTCCATATGTGATATTGATGACAAAACCATTTTCTAATTTTAGGCTGTGTCTGTTTCATATAATTAGACATAACTTAATCATGCAATACAGCTCGAAAGATCCCACGCTAAAGCGGAACGACATTTTAATATCATGTGAATAATGAAGAGTTTTGGGTGGTAATATCCGTATACCCACCTATACATTATATTAAGAAATCAAAAAGCAGATCGTCTTTATGGTAAAGATGTTATACCATTTACCCACTAATTATTAAAAAGAACTTCTAGATCTGTATATCGTATCGTATGTTATTTCTCTAATTTTCGTTTGTAGAATTGATGATATTCGGTACATTATTACGTATTTATCTTTTTTATTTTATCGCCTCTGTGATCGAGCGTTCTTGTGTTGGACTTGATTTCAAGAGTCTCGGGTTCGATTCCAGAGCTGAGCAACACAAAGAAAATGCAGTATTTCAATTTTCTAAAAAAACAACGTAACCAGGAATTCGATACGTGCCCGGTGGGCGATAGACTTGTCTTATTGTTGTTGCTATTGTTGTTGTGTTGTTATTGGTCTTAGTGTATTCGGCTAGTCGTATAAGGCTGTACCTCTGCATACCGCTTAGGCGATACGGACGTGAAGACAGTTTCTTTATTACGACTAGCTGACCCTGTAAACGTTGTTCAACAGCAAGGATCTCTTAGTGAAATTAAATATTTCACATAGAACATACAATGGGAACTTGTGACGGGTCTGTATAATTCTAAAATCTATCGGATCAGAACGTGGCCTGGAGAATATCCGGTAAAAGAAAATTATGTACCTACATAGAAGGATGGTTTACATAAAATGTGACCATCCTACCGTAGGTGGGCTTTTTATAATTTATATGCTATTGTACCTGCCAAATAATTTAGTGAGCGACCGGGTCGGGAAAATAAAAAAACTTTTTATTTTCCCGACCCGGGAGTTGAAACCGAGACCTTCTGCAGTTAAAGCCAATACCGGACCACTAGATCACAGAGACGGCGGAGGGGGAGATATTTTTATGGTATGTAATAAAACAGTCCTAGATATAATAATATTGAGTAAGAAATTGGAATTCCTATATTTGGGTATTGCGTAAAAGCGACCGGCGCAGGCGCAGCGGACGTTCGCCGATGGAGACGGGTATCGTTATTGGTTAACGACAGTGTCCATTACACTTTTTTATACTTTGATTTTGTTATATACCTATACATTTTAATACGTAAAAACTTCATGTGACGATATTTGTAGTAAATTTTTAATAACCCCCGACGGAATACGAGATTTGTTGTAAGTTTGACTTCTCACACACATACAGTATAATTATGTGTATGTGTGTCAGTGACATCATAACTTTTGAATGTTTTTTTCCACTTTTTTAACGATTTCGATATGTTTTTGTGTCTTAAATCTAATGTAATTACTTTGGTTCTTCGCTATATTCCAACATGTTCATTGAAAACTTTTATTTTACGATTTTGTGCATAATAACTTTGACAACCTTATGACAATCCCCTTTTTTGTAGATTGTTAATTTGTACATAATATTAGCGGTTTGTTTTTATGTGTAGTTTATGTAGATTCAGGTAGCATACCTCTATAAGAGTCCACGTTAAAACTAGTAGTAAAAAACCATATCTAATAAATTTTATTATTATCAATACACACGTGCAATGCACAAACAAACTTAATTATTTTACAATAGATATCTTAAACTTTTCAAAGAAAAAGAAACTAAAATGTTATTGTGATCATTTTAAAGAATACTTCTACATAAAGTATTTGTTGTTGCCCTCTTATACTAACTTACATCAGTATCTTCACGCCCATATCCCCGAAGAGGTAGGCAGAGGTACAACCAAGGCACCCACGACTAGCCGAAGACACTAAGTCCCACAATGTGATAGGTGGCAAGCCTATCACCAACCGGGCACATCTCCAATCCCGACCAACATTTTTTTGTTAGAAAATTGGAAAATCGAATTTTCTTTGTATTGGCCGACCCGGGATTCGAACCCAGGACCTCATGCAGTCAAGTCCAACACCCGGACCGCTAGAAGAATAGATTGTGAGTATGTTTCAAATAACAGTATACAAATAATGTACAAGTACAACGCTTCCTGTCTGAGTATGTTTTATATAACAGTATACAAGCAATGTACAAGTACAACGCTTCCCGGGTCAGGAAGTAGCATGCCATTAAATTTGCACATAACGTGCATTGTGCTAATTTTAAAAACCCTAGACTTTCAAAGAGGTACAAGCAAACAAATCAACAAAAGAAATCAAAAACGCATCATACAGTAACACAGTTTTATTTATTTCTCTTACCTTTTAACTCTACAAACTCGATAAAACAATGGACTGTCCATAACCTCGTAATGTGATCCACCGAAACCTATCATTAGAAGTCATAAATAGCATCACTTTGAAAGGAACGGTGGGAATTTTTACAAAAGTAAAGTAAGTACTGGCAGAATAGGCACTATTTTACAATAACAGACTTCAATTTGATAGACAGAACTTTACTGATTAGGTAGAAAGCATATTATTGTAACTGAATGCCAATATTGTGTCCATAAGTTTCTTTTTAATTAAATAAATCTTAAAAAATCGTACCTGTTCCGTGATAATCGTAATGCATCAGGCCCGTTTGCTTTCTCTTCTATAAAATTGGGACTGGAATTCCAACAAGTTAATGATGAATTTCCAACTAGAAACAATGGTTTACCCGCTACCCTACTTCCCATACTTCGGCACAGACGCTAGCTAGATAGGACTCATATAGGATTTTCCCCGTTTTGGTCCGGGCTCTTTTGCAGAATAGACCATCTGCCTTCCTGCCAGGCAGCTCGTAAGACGTGAGTGTAGGCTTACCGTCACTAACACCTTGACATCTGACTAGGTGAGAGAGTTTCGGAGCGACTCACCCGTATTGGTACCACCGCCTTACCTATTCCTGCCGCCATAACGTCATTACGTGTTCTAGTTTGGAGGTTAAGGTAGCCGTTAAACTTACTTTTGCTCGAAGCCTAACATCCCGGCCCCAGGTTGGCAACGTACCATTACCACCTTTGGTGTCTCTAGGTGGCGTGAATTTCTTACACGTATCACGAAATCCGTTTTCCTTCCAACGTAATAAAAAAAATGCTAAAGTATGGTACTAAACCAAACAGTCATCGTCAAATTCTGACGCCAAGTTTTAGTCATTATCCTAGTGAAAAATGAAGAAGTGATGGATTTAATACAGTAACTTACCGAGAAACTGGTTGCATATGACGTCCATTACATCAGATTTTGCTATCATAAATTTTCCACAGTACGTGACTGACAGTTAAATTACTGTGTAAGGAGATGACTGATGTTTGAATGAAGGCGATATCATTACATTGGTGAACAAACAGTTAAACGTAATTCATGAATTATAGCATTGATTGACACCTGCATGAAAAGTAGTCACTACTGTGACTGACGGGTAACCTAGCGGTGTATGACGCTCTATATTCGGTAGATTTTGCTCTCAGTTTTACATTTGAATTGTAGTTAAAATTGTAGTGAAAATGTAATAATGGTAATAATTCTGCTGAGTATCAACTAAAGTTTTTTAAGTGTGTATATTTTTCCAATGAAACAAGAAGAAACTGAACTTGGTTAGACTATTGGACTATTAAAAAATATCAGTTTAGCCCAAACTTATTAATTCGTGACGTTTTTATCAACATTTTACCAGATATCGATTATAGAAATGTCATGTACGAATTAATCTGAAAACACTGAATATGTTTTGTCTCTTTCTTTTACTGTCGTTTTGAAAAGAGACAGTAATAACTTGGAATTAGTTAACTGAGTGTACAACAAAATGACCACCAATATATTCATGCAAACATCAGTCACCTTACACTCTGGGCTATCTGTCAATCAATTCAACTGTGTTAAAACAGAAAAACCTATAGTGTAATGGTTCCCTTATGGACGTTTAAATAACGCAACAAAGTAAACCAACGTTAAAACGTACGGAGATCGTTTCGGCAATGGAAACGAGTTCAACGCGAACCAGTGCTGGGTTTGAGGCCTTTCTCTGCGATGAGTTCACTGCCAGTATATGTGTAACTTATGTTTAATAGTTGTGGACGAAAGTTTTTAGAGCGGAGATGGGTGTGGTAATATTGATTTCAGGGTATTGCGATCAAGTTGCTAGATTATCTTGTTTTATTGTTGCAACTAGCTTATCCTTCAGCTTTACTCGTGTTTTTAAATTAAATTAATTGCTGATTGAGGTTAAGTTATTACAAAAAACTTATACCACATTATGATGTGCAAAGATTTAATAAACGCAGGTATCTATTTATATTATAATATAGCTTACTTAAGAATATATTTTTATAACGAATATATATTTTTTGTAATAGCTTTACAACATATTAAATAACTATGTTTTTAGTATGTTGGTTACTGTAATAAATAAAAGCAACCTTTATCTTTTCCAATTGAAAATGTCTTCATCTTAATTCGATTACGTTTGCTGTTTCATATAATACTTTAAGTTGAACCTGCATTTGTTACCGACTCAGAAATAAAGGACGTAGCAACTCGTATGTATTTTGTCCTATTGTCACCAAATCTGGATCACATAATGGAACGGCAGGGAAACCAGGCAAATATTCATTTTTTTTGTACTTAAACGACTTAAGTAATAGTAAATAAATAAATATGCTTGAACAAGTTACACAAATTGAATCTTACCCCAAAGTAAGCAAATTATAATATGCTTGTGTTATGGGTATTAGTCAACGATTCTTATACATAGAAATACTTAAATAGATAGCAAAATAAAGTTAATAAACACTGAGACCCGGAATAGCATATATCTAAATGTTCATCACACAAATGCCTGTCCCCGTCGGGAATCGAACCCGAGCCTCGCGATTGATCGGTGTAGTTAGGCATGTACGCTACCCACTCGACCAACGAGGCGGTCGTAGTGAAATGGAAGTCAGTTTTTTGTACTTCTGTTGTGCTTAAATTTTTGTTTCTCTATATTATCTTATTACTGATAACATTGTACGATATAGTTATTACGTAGCAATTGAAGGATAGACAATTCTAAGATGAAAATGGAAATAAAAAATATTTTTATTGAATTAAACTGTTACAATTACATTATCTAGTGGTAAGAACCTGTGTTACGGGGAACTCCGTTCATCCTCCAAGATAAAATTCTATTCAATAATAAACATTTAAAAAAAAAAAAATACAAATTATTTAAATTATTGTATATGTTCTTAACTATTTAACTATCACTATAAATTCAACATTCATTAATTTAATTTCAACATAAAAATAAATATAAAAAGAAAAAGAAAAAAACACTATTTCATGCAAATTCGAGTGTTTTGTGTGTGTGTGTGTGAAGATAAATAGTTTTTAGTTCTTAAATTTTTTAGTACATATATAATCAACACATAGACACTGTTATTTCAAATAATTTTTATATTATACAGATTTTGATTAATTATTCAATAAATTATAATATTTATGCAACTTTCGTATTAAAGGTCAAATGATGTGGTAATACCATGTACGTTTTGCAGTAACTTGCTAAAGTAAGTAGCTACCACATCCAACTAATAAAGGCATAGCATCAGTTTTCGCCATTATAGTGTTACGGTTGCGTAACAACAGCGTCAACATGTCTGACTTATGATACCACTAGATTTTTACCAGCGACGCTATAGGGCATCGATTTTTGAAAAATAAATGTAGCCTTTGTTTGGACTCTAATGTTTAACTATAAACGTATTAAGTTTTCATCAAAACCTGTCTAACGGTTTAGCTTTGATAGCATGACAGACAGAAAGACACACTTCGTTTCTATAATGCCAGGTATGGATTGGAGTGTTGCATTATGTAGATTAATATAAATAAGCCAGTTAAAATGTCAGTAATTTACATTCTAGGATAGCATATCTGATAAATTAACCTGTTATTTTAATTTTTTTTATATGAGAGGTATGGTCACGGATCTCCTGATGGTCAGAGATAACCGTTGTCAGATACACCATAGATGGTGACCCATATGCACCATAGGTGTGTCGCTGTCCTGAGGACGGGATATTAGGCCAGCTATGGACTAGAATATGACAAATTTATTACTGCAGATCTGCTGCATTGCATATCAAACAACATGCATGCAAAAAGGAGATTGAATGAACAATGAAGATTGAGAACTTCAACAAAAGGAGAAGGTTACGTATTCGGCTATATATACTTTTTATTTATGATACGCAATTTATCCTTCATTTTTTTTGACCGACTCATTGGTCGAGTGTCTAGCGTAAACGCCTAACTACACGACGCCTACTACGAAGTTGGTCCACTTCGAGGCTCAGGTTCGATTTCCGAGGGGGTACGCATTTATTAGATAAACATTTAGGTGTCTGAATTTCCGGGTCTGGGTATTTAATAAATTTCTTTTGGTATCTATGTAAGTGTTGCTAATTATTCACAAGCATATAATTTGCTTACTTTGTGGTTAGATTCAATTTGTGATAAAAATTTTGATCTGATTCTATAAAGCGTTCTTCCAAGGTGGTCCCATTTTCAGCAAGTCTGCATCTGATGACGGAATCTCAGTGAAATCGAGGAAACCCCTACTAATATTATACTAGCAGTTTCACGCAGCTTCGCCTACGTAACTTGGCTTTTACTGCACCGATTTTGATGAAACTAAGCCTATGTCACTCAAGGATAATTTTTAATTCTAAAACTGATAGAATTTTTGAAATCGTTCCAGTAGTTTCGCAGCTTATTCATTTCAAACAAACAAAAATCAAACCTTTCCTCTTTATAGTATTAGAAATGCGAAAGTTTGTGAGAATGGATGGACGTTTGTTACTCTTTCACACACAAGCGACTGAACGAATTTAGACGAAACTTTACAAGAATATAGTTATACATCAAAATAACAAATAGGCTACAAACAAAAAATATAAATTTAAACCACGAGTGGAAGCTAGTACTCAATATTTTTCTATTTAGAAAATATCATTACCTAAATCAAAGTAGTTTTTTTGCGGTTTAACTTTAATAATATTATTCACTATCGAAAATCCGTCTACACAATTGCCTTTCAATACCTAAAAAAAATATTTTCTTTTTTCTTATTTTAATAAAATACTTATAGACTCTCCTGAAGATAAGAGACAACTGTCGCCCATCAACATCGTAAATTTTACTGTGTCTCTATCTTTGTCAGGTCTTCACGTCTACGGACAAACTTACCCTTCCGCTCGGAACACGTCAATAACGAGAACTGACACTATGGGGGTTGAAACAGATAAGGCAATTTCATTGTTCAGCAGAGGTGCTGCTCAGCATTATTTGCTACACTGTATAAAACAAAGTCGCGTTCCGTGTATTCTTAGATCTAAACTACTCAATGGATTCGGATGTGGTTTTTAGTAAATAGTGATTTAAATAGAAGGCTTATATGTATAATAACATAGAAACTTGTCCATCTGCGCGAAGCAAGGATGGCTTGATAGTAAAATATGAAGAAAGTCACTTTGAGTTGTGTACTTGAAGCAGATGCTATCAAACCTTGAATCACTGACAAATTGCAAGTCAGCGCAATTATAATACCATCGAGATGACATTGAGTGGCCTAGTGTGTCGTCGACCTCTGACACTGGAGTATAATAGCAGGGTCATCACTTACTTACGATTTACTCTGTGTCGTTTGCTTTTGTAGTACAGTGTACTGAGACAACAGAGTGTATCCTTCTTTTACGTGAATACATGTACTTCTTTTTCTTTTCTTTCTTTAGGTTTTTGCATTCGCGTTAGCTATTCGTCCATTAGTCAAGTAGGATGTATGAATTTGCAGCAAATGAACCATAATCAGAATTCAATTATAATTTGTCATAAGTCGTCAATAAGTCATGTCAGGGTCTTGGGTAAAGCGGTATCCTCATTACCCAAGCTCATATAGTGACATTTGGCATATGATATACACGATATGCTAATTTCTTCATGATTATTTCATTTCATTATTTCATTAAACAAAATTGTACAAAATGCCACCAAAATTGACTAATTTTTACTCAATATAAATATTTATGAAAAAACTTCAACCATCTTTTCTCTCGATGGCGCCAAAACTCCGAATACATCTTTAAAATTGATTTAATAGTAGGAGACAATTGAAAATCATTGACAGATAGTGACAATATTTTTGTCTCTTGTGGTCCAAGTGGGTCTCTGGGGATCTACGTTGGGTATGACAAAAATTGGAAGTGCCGAAGTCTACTAAATCCAGTAAAATTTTGATAGTGGTCTATAAAACAAAATATTTTGCGAATCCCTGAATAAGACCGTTAGTCAAAAGATCAGAGTTGACTAAAATAATTCGGGACTTTGTAGTAGCCCGCTAGGTGGAAGAGGAAATGCTGCCATGTTCTGCTCATTTTCACTCTTAAATATATTCACGTTCACATTTTCACAACAGTCGTGTCCTTGACACACACACATACCTCATTAATGGTGTGTTGCCAATATGCTGGTTGCGTGAGCAAATTTACCAGTTACCATTTCCTTGATTCCGGAATACGACAGTGGGTACTCGACGACGAATCTGTTGGAATTATTCATAACTGTAATGTTAAGGATTCCTCTAGAGAAATGTATATTAAACTATTAAATCAATCTATCGTTAAAATAAACTTTATCCGCGTCTAAAATAATGATTATATAATAACTGAGATAAAAGCATGTTCAACTTTTAATGGAAGAAAAATATATTTTTTTTAAACCCAGGCGGGATTTCAACCTGTACCCTTTCATCTCAAACCGACGAATGCTCTAACAATTTGAGCTACTGAGAATTCAAATTCCGTCTGGGATGAAATCTTTTCTTCTTTAAAAATTGGAAGAAATTCATCCTAACCATAAGGCAAGTGCTAAAATATAAATACCTTAAGATAAAAGTAATCTGGCAATGTATAGTGTCAGTGTAGTCTTTAGTGCATATGATTTCAATATTTCAATATGAAGAAAGATATTTTCAGAAAAAAAATTGTCACGAAATCTCAGAATATTATTTAGATGACGAACGATACTTTGGAATTGCCAATTCAATATCGCAATACAGCAATTTGTAATGTAATTTGTAATCATTTATATAACATGTAGATAATGTAAAGTAATGTTACAATGTATAACGTTTTGTAGTTTATAAAACTATGGAATCATTTAATTAATTTAAAAGACTTGCTCATTATAGGACACAGCATCGCTGGCAATACACAATAATAATAGTAACAGATAGATGTAATATTAATAATTAATTATTATTGTATACATTAAATGCATGGTATGTATAAATTTAGTTCATTTATATTAATCTCTTGTATAGTAAGTACAATTTAACTAACGTCACTACATAGTATAAGACAAAGTCGCTTCCTCTATCCCTATGTCCCTTTGTGTGCTAAAATCTTTAAAACTACGTAACAGATTATATTTTATACCCGTGCGAAGCCGGAGCGGGCCCCTATTAATGTTATAAAGTAGTTGTATATATTATTATTATTTATGTAGCACCGACAAATTTCTCTTTCTGTTGGCTCAAAAGTTGACTACTGGAAAATGCCAACAGGCATTAAGTTCATCTTTTGTACAAATTAATTAATATATTTGCTATAAAATTAAGATAAATAAAAAAAAAATGATGCACTATATATCTTGGTGTCTGAACCTAGATCACAGTTGTTTCTCATTATCAGAAAAGCAGTGTGCTCTTTCGCTGCCTTATCACATAAGAAAATTATTCGGATTTGTCATTCACCTTGCTTACTCGTATAATTGTCTATCCGCTAGAAAGAGTCTACGTTTTGTTCCATATAGCAAGATGGCATTACTATAAACAATGAACATTGCGAGTGTCAACATATGAATAGTTGACCGATTAATGGGGTCAGTCTTGAAAGTCTATTTAATGCAAATTGGAAGTTGGAATCTGTTTTGTTATTTTAGGTACTCTTGAACACAGGACTAGCGGATTATTGACATGTAAGTCCCAAAAATAATGTTAAATTTAGTTAATATTGCAGAATAAATTATTTTATCGGATTCGTAGATATTTTTTGTACTAACTGTCTGACTATCGACCAATCTTTATTCTCCCATTCCTGTCTAAGGTTTTTAGCGATTAGTTCATCATCAATTTTCTTCTTTCCTTAACTCCCAAAATTTATTAAATAACCTCCAGTCCGGTTTCCGTCCAGGGTATAGTACGACTACTGCTCTAGTAAAGATTACGGATGACATTCGTTTCACTATGGACAACAAGATGAAGATGTTAACAGTGTTAACTTTACTTGATTTTAGTAATGCCTTGAACTCTGTGGATCACGACGTGCTATTGGCAGTATAAGAAACTTTCCATTTATCTCCTGCTTCTGTTAATTGGTTTCGCAGTTATCTACAGGGACGAACACAATATGTTCAAGTGGCAGAAGTTATGTCATCTTGGTCCATTCTTACTAGTGGTGTGCCTCAAGGTGGAGTTTTGTCACCTCTCCTATTTACATCATTCGCTAAGCTTCCGTTTTTATAGTCATATAAATAAAGTTTTCTGATTCCATATTCTTTTAGAAACACGAAACCAACTCTTAACTTTCAAAAAAAATATAACTTCTTAAACTCTATCCAGTTTTGATTTATGTTTTGTATTTGATAATATTGTGTAAGTAAATATCATAACTAATTTAAAAAAAAAAGGCTCAGTGAGTTTCTTTCACCAGATTTTGTCAGGTTGTGACTGCAATTCCGATCAGGTGGCATTTAGTTTTTTTGGTCACAAGTACCATTTGTGTGGTCAAACTGAATCAAGTTTCTTCTCATTCTGAATAAATAGAATTCATCGTATGACGTCTCACTAAAAGACTTTCGTAAATTAATGTTATTTTCAAGGTCGACTCTATTCTAATAATGAAATAATTGAGACAGAATTTAAACATTTTATAAAATATGCTAAATAAATTATTATAACACGATTCTAACGTTAAGTAACATATGCAAATTTTAATCTCAAGTTCTTAGGCATAGTTTGATAACATGTATAATAGGCTTTTTGTAACTACGAATGAGTCAGATCGGGTGAGTAAAATTTACTATTAAGGATTCTGTAGGTAGGTACTTATCCTTCTTCACCAGTCAAATTAGCTGCAAATCAAACAACTTACTTTTTTAACGGAACGGTAACGGAAACCGGTAAAGGAAATTGCAACCATAGATTTTGTACATGATAGACATGTGTTAATATATGTAGTTGGAATTTTATGTCAGATTTTTTTTTTAAATTTTGTGTTTTTTTATTGATTCGCTATTATTTCATTAATACAATCTAACGCAACTCGATTTTTAGATAACATCTAATAATAACACATTTTCACTAAAACAGCAATGTAATAAAACAGCGTATTAGGTCGGCACTTACAGTACGCAACGCGCGCGGTTTTATGCACATACTTTGTTCGCTATACATTGCGGGCTGAAAAACTGCTAAATGGTAATGTTAGTAAGAAAAGACATTTTCGAATCGTGAAATGTTCTTTCCTCTAACTTGAATTGAACAATGAAAAATTTGTGAAGTTTATGCTGCAGATTTCAATAAAATATTTTAAGAAAATTAGTTTGAATAAGATATAGTCAGCAATTTTTGAGATAGAGCACATTTTCGAAAAGCACAAAAACAACAGTCATTTACTCAAATACTTTTAGAATTTAAATAACTACATACAACTATTCCACATAAATGCATACTTATAGGAATATTATTTCCATGTTGCTAAAGGTACACTTTAATAAGCACTTTAGGACATACGTCATTAGGTTATTTTATGTATTATATTTTAAATGTATATTGTTTTAACTAGAGTTTATCCCACGTATCAGGGAAAATTCATCACCGAGACAATTATTTTACTTAATTTTTAAGTATGTAAAAAAGATGAAAATAAAAGAAAAGGTTTTCAATTCAACTGCAGAACTCCTAAATTATTTTTATAATATGTTGATGCGTTTTATTATCAGTGGAAATGTAGATATTCGCGGACTTTTCCATTTTATTGCGTTATATTTATCAACATGGTGTCAACATTAGTGTTATTGGTTAATCAATAAGGTGATTCTGATATAATTAGATACTAATGTTTAACTCGGCTTTACTTGAAGAGAACTTATAAACATACAAGGATGATGATTCTTAGTTACATAACGGACAGGTTTGGAAGGGATTATTAGTTTTATGGTTATGAATTTATCGGTAGATTCTAATGTAGCTGGTAAAAGACATTTGAGATTCTTCAACGGTCCAAATTTCTTTTATTAAGTTTGTTTTTCTATTTCCTTATTTTAAACTCTAAGAATCGTCTATAAAGATTCAAATATACAAATTCGAATGATATAAAAGTGAAAAAAAAAACATAAAATATAGTAAAACTGACTTAATAAAAGAAACAAATACAACGAATCTTCATGCTAAGTTGCTTGCTTACTAGGCAGAGAGTAATAAGTGTTAATTGCAAAAAGTGATGAATGTGGGGGATCCACATTCATCACTCTTTTCATATAAACACGCCGGTTTTGGAGACTCTTAACATTCTTGGATTTATTTTTACATATGTAAGTGATCAACATAAACCGGACAGTTAGTATGACATTAACCTGCTTCCATAATAAAAGTGAAACATGGCCTTTAAAATTTGTAATAATTACGAAGTTAAGGGTCTAATATGTGTATCTACTGGCTATTCTAGACCGGATCGTCACAGTGCTAAACAGTCATCCTGACACCAGGAAAAAGAAAGCGATGGGTACCCCACCCGGGAAAGTTGATGCACAGCTCTTTGCCACCGGTTAACTTGTTGGTAATGATCCAATCAACCTATCCTTATCTATTACGAGCTACCGGGTAGGGAGGCATATGCAAGTCTATTCTACTGGTATACATTTTTTGACCGGTTTGTCTCTTCTTTACTTTTCTACTATATAATATAATATATTTTGCTTATGTAACACTTAACTTAATGACTAATAATAATAAATAATGAATAATGACTTATGTTATAACATAACTTAAGATAAATTGAAAGTTTCTTATACTGCCAATAGCACGTCGTGTTCCACAGAGTTCAAGGCATCACTACAATCAAGTAATGTTAACACTGTTAACATCTTCATCTTGTTGTCCATAGTGAAATGAATGTCATCCGTAATCTTAACTAGAGCAGTAGTCGTACAATGCCCTGGACGGAAACCGGACTGGAGGTTATTTAATAAATTTTGGGAGTTAAGGAAAGAAGAAAATTTTACTTTCCTCGATCATTTTTGTAAAGCTAAAATTGAAAGAAAATAATATCGCTTATAATTATCTGTTGTAATATAGCACAACAGGAAAAAAAACCAAAAATGGGTGTAATAAAAAAATTACAAATGAAAAATATATTTATGAAAAAGCTTTATGAATTTCCCTAAAGAATCTTGAGTATGTAACAAAAACCTCCTCCTTGTAATCAAGCGTGTTATTTTGAAGACGCCCTTACTCCTTCCTATAAACAAATCATGAAGAGAACCTACGAGTACATACGTTCCTTAAATTATATGCAAAGTTTCTGTTTTTATACTTAACCTATGCAACTGGGCCGAAATATCGACAAATAAAATAAAAATATATTGTGAGTATCCCGTATATATAATTAAAAATATTAAAGTTTCTGTTCATTAGCACTCTATGTAGGTTTTCACGTGGAACGTAAGGCGTTGTTTACAATGATGTAATTGCAAATATGACTTGTCTAAAT